>MEHQ01003078.1:78296-88773 GCA_008828725.1 Saccharina japonica | reverse complement strand
CCCCCCCCCCTATGGTCATACGACTACGGCCGTGCACGACATGAGTACCCCACCCCCCCTAGCCCACATACAAGCACTCACCACGTCTTTGTAGCAAGCGGAGAAGCGGAAGCAATCCCTTACCGCAGCACCGCCCCCGCCCGTCACCGCCCCCGCCCCCGCCGCCCCCCCGCCCCGCCCCCGCAAACTCCGTGCGGTCGTAGCAGCACCGTCCTCTGCGGCACCACGCGGCAATGGGCGCTCTTCCGCACCCAGCCAGGTCACAGGGCCCTTCGCGAGGGTGCTCCAGCGGCGCAACTCCTGGAGCCAGGAAGAGAACGCCTGCGTCCGAATAAACTCCGCCATTCGGTTGGCTAGGCTCTCCCTCTTGGGGCGGGGCGGGGAATTGGCGCCCACGACTGCCGGTGCTCCGTGGGCGATAGCGCTAATGTTGACGCTAGCGTTACACTTAGCGTGCGAAGTAGCGGTAGAGTTAGCGTTCGCGATAGCGTTAGCGTGAGCAGTAGCGTCCGGATTAATGTCGCGGCTACCTTTTTCCCCGCCGCCGCTGCCACTGCCGCCCGCTCTTCTCATTCGTCGCATCCCCCTGGTCCGTCGACCGCCTTCATCACGGTGCAACCTGCTCTTGCCCTTTTCCTCCCCCTCCTCCCCGCTCCCTGCTTCGACGTCGTCATCACTGTTATCACCTCCGTTGTATGTTCCCTTGACCTTACGGCCTGATCTCCCACCCCTGCTCCCGTCCCGCCCCCCACCCCCAGCTCTACCATTCTCGGACCCACGCTCTTCCGGAAGAGTTCTGCTCGTATCGCTGTGTCCAAGCACCTCCACCTCCTCTTCTCCCTCCTCCTCTTCCCCGTCCCGCTCCCCTTCCCCCTCCCCTTCCTCCTCCCACCCATCCTCATCCCCTTGTTCTTCCTCCCATCCCCCCCCGCCCCTCCCACCGCCACCACAAACATCAACACCGCCGCCGTTCAGCCCCACCACAGACCCATAAATAGCTCAAACCCAATCAAACCGGGGGGACATAAGTCACCCGTCCAATCAACTCGCTGGCTCGATTGGCCCAACAAGCCTCAAACCAATCAAAATCGATGGCCGACAAGTAAAAGTGCCCTTGCCAACCAAAAAGAAAAACATGGCCGGCAAAGGGTCTCGCAACTCCTTAAGAACTGGTCCCACAAATTTGGGGACAAACTACTTGGAATTAGTGTAGGATTTGTTTTTCAATTCTGAATGAGTCACTTGTAACTCTACCCAATCGCGAGTCGATGGCTAAAGCAGGCCCTTACCAAACCAAAACAATTGATGGCCGGTAACACTCTCTTCTTACCCAATCATATATCGACCCGGGAGAAAAGGGTAATGAGCCAATCGAAACGATGGCCGACAAAGGTTCAACCAATCAAATCGATCGTCGAAAAGACCGGGGATGGCCGCTGCCCCGCTTACGGGAACAACATCGATCAACCATGGTTGACGGAAGACTGAGTGTGGGGGGGGAGAACACGAACCAACCATGGGTGACATGGGACGGGGGGAAAAAAAGAATGGGAGTGCGCTCCAGCTCTTCTGCTTGTCGGGGAGGCCGTCAGAGCAAATTTTTGAAAAATTGGAGATATTTATGAAGCAAAAAGTGAAAAAGGCATAAAAGCCGCCACAAAAAAAAAATGAATATATATACTCAAGAGAAGCAACACAAAACAAAAACAGCAAAACAAAACAAAAACAAAAAAACGTACAAAAGCATAGTAAGAGTATGTACGCGTACAATAAAAAAAACAAAAGCATTAAAAGCACAAAAACAAAGCGTGAAGCAAGAAAGCGTGGAAAGCGAAAAAGCAACAAAGCGAGAGAAAAAAAAAAGAAAAAAAAAACTAATGTTAAAAACCGTCCCCGCAGAGATACATACTAGTAGTAAATTTGTAATAACAAGAGACAAGCGGGGAGGGCGAGAGAGAGAAGAGAGGGCGCGTAGAGCCAAGATAGGAAAATAACAGTCCCGGAAAGAAAAAAAAGGGAAACAAAATTAGAAACAGCCAGGAGAACGTCCAGGACGGGTACGGGGGGGGGGAGGGGAAGCGAGGAGAGGTAAAGGAGGGGGGAAGGGAGGGGGGGATACTCAAATCACGCCACAGTCACACTACAAAACAAAAGGAAGTCCATTCAATTCAACAGCGATCCATCCACAACAGGTCGTCTCTAGCATCGTTTCCGGCGATAAATTCCCTACACTCCCGCCATGCCGGCACACGCTTGCTTCCCCCAGCGAGATGCCTTGTTTACCCCCATGCCCTCGCGATACCGTAGCGGCGATCACCCGGCTGAAAGTAGAATAAGCACCATCACGTTTATAGCATTACGCTACGTAGCCATATACTGGCGATTACCCCCGCGATACGTTAGCGGCATCTTAGAAATACCCTAGTGATACCTTGAGCGACACCCCAGCGATACCCTCGCGACGCCTTAGTGATACCCAAGCGATACCCTAGCGATACCATAGCGATACCCTAGTGATACCCTAGCGATACCCTAGGGATACCCTAGGGATACCCTAGCGATACCCTAGCGACACCCTAGAAATACCCTAGCGGTACCCTAGAAATACCCTAACGATACCCTAGCGATAACCTAGCGATACCCTAGCGTTACCCTAGCGATACCCTAGCGATACCCAAGCGATGCCCTAGGGATACCCTAGGGATACCCTAGCGATATCCTTGAAATACCCTAGCGATATCCTAGCGTTACCCTAGCGATACCCTAGCGATACCCAAGCGATGCCCTAGGGATACCCTAGGGATACCCTAGCGATACGCTAGAAATACCCTAGCGATACCCTAGCGACACCCTAGCGATCCCCTCGCGATACCTTTAGCGACGCCCCAGAAGTACCCTAGCGATGCCCTAGCGATTCCGTAGCAGCGCCAAGCAATAACCTTCGCATTACCCTAGCCATAGCATAGCCATACCCTAGCCATGCCCCCCCCACCGATGCTATAAACTTCGCACCGTCCAAACCCTCTCCATAACGACAGCAGCAGCAGCAGCAGTAGTAGCAGTAGCGGCAGCAGCGCGGGTATCGCGGTCGTGGAGACAAAACCAGGAAGAACAAGAGGCGTTTTAATGGCGTGGAAAGGCGTTGGGTGGGGTGAGCGCCGACGTGGGGCAATACCGCCCATGCCAGCCGCCGCCGCCGCCGCGGCGGCAGCAGCAGCAGCAGCAGCAGCAGCAGCAGCAGCAGCAGCAGCAGCAGCAGCAGCAGCAACAACAACAACAACAACAGCAACAGCAACCAGCAGCAACAGCAACCAGCAGCAGCAGCAACAGCAGCAACAGCAACCAACAGCACCAGCACCCGCAGCAACCAGCACCACCAGCACCAGCACCAACAGGCGCGGCAGCAACGACCACTAGCAACAGGAGCAGCAGCAGCAGCAGCAGCATATTTGGAGGCGAAGAACCAAAACAAAAACGCAAAGCTAGCTGTTAAAACGTCGAGCAAAAAACACACGGAAGTCACGGCAACCAGCCGCGGAAGGCAATACAGTCGCGCTAACGAAGACGAACACTAGCAAGCAAAGCAAAGCAAAGCAAAGCAAAGCAAATCAAGCCAGCAAGGGGGGTAAGGAAGGAAGGAAAGAAGGAAGGTAGAAAGAAAGGAAGGAAGGCGGAATCTTACCGATATGTTACCGGAACAGGCACAGGGGGACGACCGTACCCACTCGGGTACGGTGAACAAAAACAACAAAAACAACCACAACAACACCAACACAGCACCACAGTGCTGGGGAGGGCGGGCGCCTCGGTCCTCGCTCTACGGCAACACTCAACGTCGAGCGTCGCGCATCGAGTAGCGCCCATGCGCGCACCGTGCCTCTGTCCCACCCCCACCCCTTGCAACGTCCATGTCTTGCTCCCAAATCATCGTGCATATTTTTGCTCACTTTAATTATCGTGCACATTTTACTTCCCGTATATTTTTGCTCACTTTAATATCGTGCATATTTTACTTCCCTTATATCTTTGCTCACGAAATATCGTGTGCAAATTTTGCTCGCTCGCTCGCTCGCTCATCAAAATACAGAACCGTTTCGTTTCATAATACAGAAAAACCGATTCATTTTTTGCACCCCTCTTGTTTTTTGTGTTCACTCAACAACACAAATGGCAAAAAGACAGATCATGATCTATAGATCATCTGAGAGCCTTCCTCTATCTGCCGTTATACTGTAGGAGCGCTGCGCAGAGGATCTGTACAGTACAGATCAAACCCGGGAAACGTGTGTGCTAGATCATGCAGATCATACGGGCTCCCTCCCGCCCGGCAACGTTCATCTATAGATCATGCAAGATCACATAGGCGAGGGATACATATATCCCCTCCCAAACGACCTACAGCAGTAAATCATAAAACAAATGGGGAGTTTCATCTGTTCGATGTGTTTTCTTCGTGCATCTTTTGGCAAACCTTGCGCGCCGTGCATTCTTTATAGATCAAGGATCTATCTGTCATCAACGATCTAAAATCACGAAATCCGGGCCAGATCGGTCCGATGTGCTTGGCATCGTGTATATCCTCGGCTCCCTTACAACGCACATCCTTTTATCACCCTTCCCCCGCCGGGCGTCTTGCACCCACCTATCGTGCAATTTTGCAAATCGTGCTTTCTGGTATTTGTAACCCCTTTTGCTTGCATCGTGAAAGAAACGAAACGCACAAAAAAAAAAAAAAAAAAAAACAGCACCCACGCAAGCCCAAGCAAAAAGCGAGCACATACACTCCAAAACGCTCGCGCAAAGCACTACTTACTTACGTACAGCCAAAACGCACGCAAACCACCGCACGCACGCAACGCAACGCAAGCACATGACACCAAACGCCGCAAAAAAAACATATTTTCAATTTTCGAACCGCCACGATGGTACACAACGGACGGACGCCCCACCCACCCATCCCTTGGAGTGATGAGAAACAACACAAAACAAAACAAAACAAAAAACAGAATCTTAGCCACACCGCACCCCCTCCCCCCCCGGTGCCACCGCCTCTTTGCCCAGTTCTCCCCGGCCTCATTGTTCTCCCCCGCAAGCGCTGTGAAACGCGAACTGTCGGTAGCCTGGTCGGTCGGTCCGAGCCCTGTTCCCGCCGCTATGCACCCCCTTTAAAATATCGAAGCTCGTGCTCTTCGCCTCCTTCCTTTCCCAACCCCCCCGCCCTCGGGAAGAACGCCTGCATACACATAAAAAAAACGCGAAAAAGCGCCCGATCACCGGTCACAGTTAGTTATTTATTAATATTCATATGCTGTAGTTACTAAAATAGGTTTCGGGGGCAGCATCCGATATTCTCCACCCGCACCCCCACCTCACACCAACACCCACACCCACCCCACCCCACCCCACCCCACTTCCACTCCGTCAGTCAGAAGAAAAGGGCTCATGGTGGGACCCCATTCTACTCAGTCGGAATACAAATGGGCCCATTTGGGACCCCCTTCCTACTCCATCAGTCAAAACAAAATCAACCATTTTGGGGGGGCCCCCTTTCCTAAATGAGTCGAAACAAAAAAGGGGCCATCTGGGACCCTCTCTACCCAGTGTCGGTCAAAACAAAACGGCCTCATTTTGGGACCCCCTTCACTCCGTCAAGTCAGAAAACGATGGGGGGGCTTGGGACTTCCCCTACACCGTCAAGTCCGAAAACGATGGGGGCCCCTTGGGACCCCCCCCTATTCAACCAAGTCAGACGATGGGGGGCCCTTAGGACCCCACCCACTCCGTCACGTTAGAAAATGATGGGGGCCCCTTGGGACCCCCCCTACTCCGTCAAGTCAGAAAACGATGGGCCTCCTGCCCCCTCCCCTACTTCGGCAAGCCAGAAAACGATGGGCCCCTTGGGACCCCCTTTGATCCGTCAAGTCAGAAAACGACGGGCCCCTTGGGATTCCCCTCTATCGTGGGAATGGCGCCGTACCTGGCGCGTTCGTCGACGTGGGGCCCCAAGTCAAGCGTCTCTCTGCCCTGGTCGCGTTAGACATCCCGCCGCCCCCTCTCCCCGCCCCTTCCTCCTTGCCGTCTCCCCCGGCCCCCCTATCTGCTGGCGCCGCCGCCACCGCCGCCGCTGGACCCGGGGCCCCTGCAGCTTCCGCCCCCCCCTCCTTCCCTCCCGATTTCCCTCCCCCTCCCCCTCCTCCTCCTCCTGCTCCTCCCTTCCCCCCGCCTCCCCTTCCTCCTCCTCCTCCTGCTGCTTCCCCCCCGACCGTCGTCACCCCGCCTGCCACGCCACCGCTTCCGCCGGCAATTCCGACCCTCCGCCTAGAGACGGCGGGGTCCCAGCTAAGTCTCCGCCGCGCCAACGACAGCGAGGAGGATGACGGCGTGCCTGACCACGCGGCTACCCTCAGCTCGCTCCCTCCCCGTCCCACTCCTCCTCCGCCGATCCCCCTCCCGGTTTCGTGAGACGGGTACGGGTTTTTCGTTGCCCGAGAGTTGTCCATCCTTTTAGTGCTAGAGCTTTCCAGCTTTTTTGTCCCGCCCCCGCCGCCGCTGCTGCTGCCATTGCCGCCGCGTCCGTTGCTGTGACCACCGCCGCCCCTGGTGGTGGTGGTGGTGGTGGTGGTTGTGGTGGTGGTGGTGCTGCTACCGTTTGCCCCGGCTGCGCTGCCACCGCCGCTTTTGCTCGCGCCGGTGCTTTTGTGGCCGCCCCCGGTGCCGCCGGTGCCTTTGCCTAACGCTTTCGCTGTTCTCATCGAAGAGGCGGCGGCGGCCGCAGCGGCAGAAACCGTAGCGCTCGAGGAGCCCGTGCCATTAGGAGCAGCAGCACCGCCACCACTACCATCGTTCCCTTTTCCGTGACCATTAGCATGACCATGCCCATGCCCATGACCATTCCCATGACCATGACCACTCCCACCATGACCATGACCATTAGCAGCAGCAGCGGCATTGGCAGCAGCATTGGCAGCAGCCGCCGCAGCGTTCGCAGTCGCAGCAGCGATAGCATTGGCGGCAGTAGACGCCGCCACAGAGGCGGTGGCAGCAGCAGCCGCGGCAGACATCGACGACGATGCCATCGACGAAGGGACCATCATCACCACCCCTCCCCCCCCTCCCCCCCCTCCCGAAGTCTTCTCCTGGGAGTTCCCATTGCCTCCACTACCGTTCACAGGCAACGGGCCGTGGAATTCGTTGTCTTCGTGGATATCTGGGAGGTCGCTCTGTGTACTTCCCCTTCTCGCCTGCTAATGAGGGTGAACCCCGACAAAAAGGCGTTTTGTAGGGGAGGGGGGGGGCGGGGGGCGGGGTGGAGGGTGGGGGGGTGATTTTGCCAGGGGGGGCATGCGGCTCTGGGAGGTGGGGGGGTTAGGGAATGTGAGATTGGAGGGGAGGGGACAAACGCATACCCTGGTATATATATATGCTTCGAGTTAGAGTCGGGTCCGTTTGGCAAAGCTGGAAAAAAGGTTAAAATGCGAAAACGCTAAGAAATGTTAGGGGGGTCAAACCGTATCATACAGAGCCCCCCCACCATTATCCCCGTTTTCCTGAAAAAAAAAAAAAACTCTACCGCTAAATATACAACAAATCAACAAATCAACAAATCAACAAATCGACAAAAACAACGAACCCCTTGTGTGTTCTTAGGGGCCCAGGCCCCCCCCCCCCGCGCTGTTCTCCTACCCCCCCTCCCCGACAGGAAGGGGATAAGGTGGGCGAACAAAAATACGTAATAAATGGAAGGGGTGTCAGGTTTAGGAATGGTGCTCCATCTCTCGAAAGGGATGTGTGGTCAATGGTCAAATGACCAAGGCAAGCAACTGATGAGTACCCCCCCCCCCCCAAACACTAATCACTGACCTGCGACGACGAATAGCTAGTTCGAGTGCCGGCAACCCCAACCCTCCCCCATTCCCGCCTCCATTTCCATTCCCGTTCCCCCCCCCCCACCCGATGCCGACACCGCCAACGCGTTCGTCCTCTCTCTGGATCCCACCACCTTGGGAGGCTGTGCAGCCCCGGGATGTCGGGAAGACTGTGGAGGCTGCTCCGGAAGCTGCCGCCGGCGCTGGAGTTGTTAACCGTGGCCAGGCTGTGGCTTCGAGATACCCCCCTGGAGGCTTGAGAACGAGTCTGTTCTGCGCGCGCCGCCGCCGCTGCCGCCACTGGCAACGGAGTAGTCGTCCAGTAGGACGCAGCCGAGGCAACCTGGTGGAGGGGGGAGGGAGGGAGGGAGGGGAGGGAGGGAGGGAGGAAGGAGGGAGGAGGGAGGGAGAATGGGGGGGAGCAGGGAGGGGGGGAACGAGAGGGGAAAGAGGGTGGGACGGGGTTTACTTCATTTTCACGCATGGCCGTAGTCGTAGGACCATAGACCCTCGGGTGGGGGGAGGAGGGAGGGAGGCAAGGGCGTGGACGCCATTTAGCGAAGGAGGGGGTGAGGAAGGAGGGGGTGAAAGCAATTAGCGAAGGGGGGAGGGCAGAGGGTTCGGTGCAACGCTCGTATATAGTTTGTCGGGGTGGTGGTTGGGGTTGAGGTGACACGGTCCTTTACCACCGCTACTCACGTGTTTCTACGCCACGAAATAAAAAACCAAGAACATGAAACAGGAACAACAAGAGTCATCTTCATCTGTTATTTCCTGGTAGATAGAGCAGTAAAACAAACAACACAAGAAGGCGAGAGGCGTGTGTTTTGCCTCGTATTGCAGCTGTTGATGTTGCAGCTGCTGTTGGTGTAGTCTATACTCGTACGTCCTGCTCACCCTCAACGTTGATGTACACGGGGTCGATGATGTCCGTTCCTGCCCCAACTGACGCACGCCGCACCGAGCCTCTCAGCGACCGTCGCTGGCGTCCGAGGGAGAGATAAGGACGTACAGCGAGATGAGCAAAAGAGAACGAGGGGTAAAAGAGAGAGAAGGGTATTGGGGCGACCAGCCAACAACAACAATAACAACACCACCATCACCACCAACACCACCAACACACAAACCTTGACCCCGCGTACCAATAGGACCCCCCCCCCCCCCCCTTCTATGGTCATATGACTTACCCGTGCACAACATGAGTTACACCCCCCCCCCCCCCTTGCTGATGATTTCGTTTGAATATCAGAAACACCCGAAGGACTGCAGAAACAAATAGAGAAGGCAATCGGTACACCAGGAAGTGGAGAGTGACGGCGAACGTAAAAAAGTGCGCAGTTAGTTGTATGTAAACGAAGATAAGAGAGTCCGGTAACTTGTAAGTGGAAGTGGGGAGAAGATGAATTACCGATCGTAGACCAGTATACGTACCTTGGCGTAGAAATCTCAAAAGATTGCTCTTGGGATGCACAATAAATAAAATAATAGCAAGGGTAAGGCACACGTAGGCAATGATGGAAGCATCCTAACAGACTCGCCACACTTTGACACTAGAATTAAGAGATGTATACCGATGAATGTGATTGCTACCAAAGCTAGAATATCAGGACAAGTATGCGGAAGGGAACGCGAAGTCCGTAAAACAGTGGAAACAGTACAGATGACAGCAGCTAAAAAGTACTAGGATGCTCAAGTACGACGAGTAATACAAGTATTGAGAGCAAACTGGGAATGTCCCACTTAAGACAAATAGAGACGTGTCGTAAGTTTGAAATGGCAATATAAAGTAAAGAACATGCCAATAAGAGGTTGCAGCCATAGGAAATAAGCTGTATGGAGAAAGTAACAAAGGCGAGCTGGAATAAGGTGGGATAGCGTAGTCGAGAAAGTATGAAGGAAATAGGAAACCAAAAAGAGACGCTGGCCATAGAGAAATTTAGCGGATAAGACAGAAGTGAAAGAAAGGATAGAAAGAAGGGAAAGGCTAGCACTGAGAAAGAAGGTGGAAGGGAAGAACACTTAGAGATGTACGGGGGTTGAGAGAAGGAATAGGAATTGAAAGGTATCTGCACGGCCCCAATGGACTTCGCGAAAGCTGAAACTGCGATTTTCTGTGTAGGGGACCTGCGACCTGCAGAAAGAAGGAGGAGGTATACCAGTAGACGGGAGGAGGAGGAAGTAGAGGCACAGATGTGCCCATGTTGGCAAAGCCATAGAGAGTTAGAGTTCCATAGTGGGAGAATGTGAAAGGTACAAGGAGGAAAGGGATGTGTAGAGGAGGAGATGGGGAAAATAGGAGTGTGACATGAGCAGTTTGGTACACTAAATATAGCGAGAACGATCGCTATCTTAGGAGATAGATGGTGGCCACAGGCGGCGAAAGCAGAAGGGGATAAAATTAGCAAAAGGTTTCTCTGTATTATTGGAAACAACGTAATGAGCGCCCAAGTGTTGGAGGGTCTCTATTAGGAGTAGGAACGGTCGCTCCGTCTCGAAAGGGATGCGTGGTCCATGGTCAAATGACTAAGGCAAGCAACAAAATGAGTACCCCCCCCCCCCCCCCCCCCCCCGCCCCCCCCCCCCCCCCCCCCTCCCCCCCCCCCCCCCCTCGG
>MEHQ01003078.1:54247-68787 GCA_008828725.1 Saccharina japonica | reverse complement strand
AAACAGTTGCATCCCCCAGAGGTCGGAATAGAAAACCGTTGCAACCGTTGTGATCACATGATGAAATAAGAAAATGGGAAAAAACATTATCCTTATTTTCATTTTTTTTTACTTGGTTTTAGTAACCCCCCCCCCCCCCTAACGAACAAAAAAATCTGTGAGATGTCGAAAAAAAAAAATTCGACCACCCTCGCCGCAGAAACAAAAAAAAAAAACTTCAGTTGCAATCCTGTTTGTGGTATATTTTCGACCTTTCATGACTCCCTTTCATACCGAAAACGGACATTTCTCCAGTTTTAATGCTCAGACCTATTACTCCCTGTGGGCAGTTTTAGAGAGTGTAGGTCATGGGCAACAGTAGTGTCTCAGGGGCCGGATCGATCCGATGCCCTTTTCATCACGAAAAGTGTCTCTTACTCAAAAACGACTCGCCATACCCCTGGTACCCAAAGACGAATGTGAAAAATGGCAGTTTCTCCGGCTGCTAATAGTGTTTTAACTAACTCAGATTTTCGACGAGGACGCCGAGCACTACGTAGTAGGTGACCCTACGCGGGCCTCTACTGTAGTTCGACCGTCCGTAGCGCCCTACGTGGCGACAGCAGAGCGTAGATACCACACAGGAGCTCCGAAACGATGAAAAATCTTGCTGCTGAGCACTTTTGTTTCGTGATGCAAAGACAGCAATGCCTGCCCTCCCTTGCAGATCCAAGAGCCCCCAACACCTCCTAGCGACTAAAACGAACAAGCTATATATACGTTGATCGGGAGCAGGTCTGAGCATTAGAACTGGTGGGGGCATGCCGTGCTCGGTAAGGAGGCGTACTGATTCTCTTTCACGCAGCTGGGTTGCTAGCAGGGTAGGTCGTGCCTGTCGAGTATGGCATATTGCATTGTCTGCTCTGCTTACTGCATTGCAGCGTACTCGTAGTATCTCTGTCGTAGTTTTGTGACCACATAACTGGTATCTCTCTACGTAGTATGAATCGGCAGAGACACTGACTGGGTGTGCTGGATGTCGACGGGTAGAAAGGACGGTTTAATGTGATTCCACACACACTGATATGGTGTTATTGTACCAGCAATAGTACGAGTTGGTTCTGTAAAAAAGACGAAAATATAGGTATGTTTCAAGACTCAAAAGTACTCTCCTTTTTTCTGACCGAAGGGGCACCTTAACCCATTCAGACCTGAAAAAACTTATCCTACACTAATTCCAAGTAGTTTTTCCCCTAATCCGTGGGACCATTTCTTAAGGGGTTAAGCCAACCAGAGCGCGCAAATAGCTATATACGTGTACAACTTAGGAAGATTCAGATTAAATATCAGCTGATGTCCACTGCTGCCTTGAAACGTTCCTACGAGTACTGCCGCACTACCTAATCGGCTCAATGCCATACTTCAACCGCTGCCCACGAGCCACAACCTACTACCAGTACTGTCAGGCTGTAGTATACATATATAGCGCATGGTCACGATTTATGGGCAAGACGGAAAAAAAACGAACAAAACAAACGAAAAAACCGTGCCATCACGACACTATTTTTGGTCGTGACGTTTTTTCACTTTCCAAAACTCAACTCTGAGGAGCTGGACTGCCCTGAGCGGCCTTGCGGGCAAGCCTTGCTCTCAGGTGTATGTACACCCTTCTATGACTACAGAGCTTGTATCTCTCCGGGATGAAGAATCGCCACGGACACTGGGTGTGCTGCTCGGTGTCGATGGGTAGACAGGACGGTTTAATCTGAAGAATACATACATTCCTCGGTGTGTTACATCCCTTGAATCTGTATATACGATCGCGCATGGACTTCGTTTTTTCGTTTTTTCTTCTTTCTTTATCTATCTCTTCCTTATTTATTTCTATGGCTGCATTGCAGCGTAGTATCTCTGCTGTGTCATAGTTCTGTTACCACAGAAGAACTGGTATCTCTCTAGGATGAAGAATCGGCACAGACACTGGGTGTGCTGGGTGGAAAGGACGGTTTAATGTGAACAACACACACACGCATGTCTTCCGTACTTCTCTCTTTCAACACATATGGGTTGCTGGCATGTGTATGCCGTGCCTGTTGTATCCAGCACGATGGCATGGTGCGTTGCCTTGTCTAACTCTCCGTACAGCATTACAACAATAGCAGTCGTACCTCTGCTATAGAATAGCGTTGTGACCGCAGAGCTTACGTCTCTCTCTCGAGGATGAAGCATCAGCACGGACACCGTGGGTGTGCTGGCGGTCGACGGGTACGACGTAGAAATAACGGGTCCATGTCATACATCACACACCTTTCCACAAGCGCACGTCGAGGCTGCTATCTGTAGCATTCATTTTTTGCTGGGATAAATCACGCTCTCGCGCTGCTTTCAGCAACGTCACCCCTTTTGGCAGTGCACTCGAATTCCAAGAGAAACCTTAATCTGCCGCCAATACCAAGATACACCTAAACATGGCTCTCATTTCAAGATAAACCTACTCGTACTGTAAATCTGACTCTATAATCCCCGTGATTCCAACAGCAAGCAAAGCTGCGGTAGAGTTTCCATTGTATAAATCATCGTACCAGGTGTATGTGTGTTCTTCACATTAAACCGTCCTTTCTACCCGTCGACACCCAGCACTATTGCTAGCAGGGTAGGTCTTGCCTGTCGTATGCAGTATGGCATCGCATTGTCTGCTCTGCTCACTGCACTGCAGCGTAGTATCTCTGTGTCGTAGTTTTGTGACCACATAACTGGTAGTATACCTCTCTAGGATGAAGAATCGGCACGGACACTGGGTGTGCTGGATGTCGATGGGTAGAAAGGAAGGTTTTATGTGAAGAACACACACACTCAGTGTCTGTGCCGATTCTTCATGCGATAATAGAGCGATACCAGTTCTGTGGTACTGCCGCAAAGTACCAGGTGCACTACGTACACTCCTCGTCCACAAACACCAGCCGCAAGGTGATGCCGAGCGAAATCACCTGGGGGGAATATTTCAAGGGCGTCCATAGCTAAGCAGGGGGATGAGGACCCCAAAATTGTTTTTCGCTCTCGTGCCGAAGGGGAAGCTAACTGCTACTACTGCTGTACTGCCTCTAATTCCGAGTCGTGTTTTGTCACCACAATGGTTTTTCTGTCTCACAGCAGTCAGTCGGTGACCACATAATTTGTTTCTCTCTTTATTAGGATTAGGAATCAGGACAGACACTGGGTGTACCTGATGTAGCTTGGGTAGCAAAGTTGTTGTATGCGCCACTGGTCGTGCGTATAACTATATGCACCTATTGTTTGGTATACTGCTAACACTCTGTACTACTACCTACCACCACGATATGCTTGTCACCTAAAGCCGACCCTCCGACCCGGACCCTAAACCGAACCCTATGCCAGTGACCAGTGCTGGGATACTGCGCTTGGTAAGACTCTAGGTTGACTCGGCCGGCATTGATGCTGTGCTTGGAAAGACTATGTTTTTATCTTCTTTTTGTTTCCCATCCCATGTATTATCTTCGCCCTTCCTTTCTCTCTCCTTCCTACGTGGTCGTAACTCAGATCCGGGGTCACAAAGTAGGCTCTTCTCCCTCCTCCCCCACTACGGTTCTTGCCTTGCATTTTTATCGCGAGAAGATTTCAGCACTGTCTTCCCTCGTCAACTCTCGTCGAATTGTGCTTACCCACACTATAATATACGCTCTCGACAGCAGTGGTGTCATTTGAGAATAAAAATCTACATAAATACAGTACTACAGTAGAAAAAAAAAAAAAACACTAACAGGCTTCGTGGTTACATGTTAGACCACTGGGGCGATCGGCGTTCTAGGATGATTCGGCCACGTATAGTAATAGTAGTATAAAAATATAGTGGCGCATATATTAATAGTCATATGCGCCAGTAGTGGTGCATATAATTTTTCCGAGTTGGGTACATGGAAAGAACGGGTTTATTGAGGTTTAGTGTGACGACAAGACACAAACAATGGGAGGAACGCTTCAGAACAGCACCCACGTTTTTGGGGGTAAATTACTTGGATTTAGTGTGGTATACTATTTCCAGCAGTAAAAGCCTAAACGGAATAACATGCGAAAGTAGTACCCAGCAGATATCAATAGTAATAGTAGTATTAATAGTATCGATGTCCCCCTTCCCCCTTTACTGGTACTCGATAAAAATGGCTGGCACGCATTGCTGTACGAGACAAAGGGGGCTATTGCTTACCACCGGTTGATTGGGTCTGACTGGCTTAGGCTTAGGCTTAAGCTTAGGCTTCGGTTTAGGCTTAGGCTTAGTTTTAGGCTACGGCTTAGGCTTAGGCTTCGGCTTATGCTTAGGCTCAGGCTTAGGTTCAGGCTGAAGCTACGGCTTCGGCTTCGGCTTAGTTTTAGGCTAAGCCTTATTTTAGGCTACGGCTTAGGCTTAGGATTCGGCTTACGCTTAAGCTTAGGGCTAAGCTCAGGCTTAGGCTTCGGCTTCGGCTTCGGCTTAGGGTTCGTTCGATTCGTCTTGTGCACAAGGTGTTAAACCATATTCTCGAATAAATATTGGTAAGCTACTTCTTGCTGCTGCGCACCCGCCGCGAAGCGTGTGCAGCGGTAGAGTTGGATCGGCACTGGTGCGTTAGGCGCAAAAGTTCAGATGCACGGGCCTTTTTGGCCGTCGGTGTAGACAGCAATGTCCATCTCACTTTTGTGCGCGGAGGCAGACGCCATCAGAAAGGTGGACGGACACTATGTACACGGCCCTAGGTGTGTTTGCTAGAGGGAGCTGTACTGTCTCAGTAACCTGGCTTCGCCATCAAAGGAGGAGGGAGCGTGTGGCGACGAGCTGTTGTTGGACTAGTCAATCACTTCAGCGCGAGAATTTTTATTTTCCAGACCAAGCACCCTGAGTGCAACGAGGGAGAAAGCGAGGAGCCGACTGGGAAGGACAACAACGAGAGCGAGTACGGACGGAGCAGGTCGAGTGTGGTCGTGCTAGGACTGGCCAAGTGGCACCGGAGCGGCGCGCCGGATCACAGCAGCACGCCGCAGCAGCAGCACAGCAGCGCGGAGCAGCCATCCGGAGCACGGACGACATCGACCCGTGACGAACGGACAATCATTTTTGTTTTTTTTTCGTTTTTTCCCCTGAATTTCGTTGTTGGGTCTGTGTGGATGACGTCACTGGTTTTGTAGAGAGACGCGGCAGAGATGGCAGAGATGGCGCGGACACCCCGGGTGCCTTCATTGCGTGCCTGATCGTGGAAGACCCCTTCAATGTGGAACGATTCCTAATCAGTGTCGATGTTTATAATGCTGTGCCTAACACAGACGTTCAGGATAGATTCGGGCAATTGTCAATTGACGTGATGGCTTTGGTTGGCTGTTCTTTTTCACTGTGTGCCCGCGGACTGTCATTCCGGCAGCACTTCAGACAGCAGCTGCGTGCTCCATCTTGTTCCCACGCCTACCGTGTGTTTTTGTACAGACAGCACTTCAGACAGTAGTTACGCTGTAGTCGGCAAATTCATTGGTAAAGAGTGGAGGGGGGGGGGGGGGACGATGCTGCTGTAGTCGAATGGAGATTGCGGGCGTGTAGTTCAGTTTTGGACACGCATAACATGCTGTAGGGATTTTAGGTGTACCTCTTCGGACTTGTGTATCCTTTCCCTGCCAAGTGTACGTGTTCTTTAGGATTCTCTGATGGCTCTAGCACTTTTGTGACCACGGGCCGTGATCTTGCTATTATAGATCAGACTATAGGGATTAGCAACTGAAACGAGTTTAATGTGAAGATAACAACAACAACAACTACCCTTGTGATCTTGCGTCGAATGCTGCCACACACAAAAATCCACAAAAAAAAAAAAAAAAATTACCCACCTGTTGGCTGACATAAAAAAACACGTACATATTATGTCGTATAGGTACCAAATGGACATTTTCCCGGAATAATTTCACTTTTCACCTCCGGCCGCGGGTCTTTTCTCGAGCTATCGGCTGCGGGGCACGCAGGGGGCCCGCGTGTACGCCACAGCGCAAGTGCGGGTCCCGGCCGAGGCCCGTGGGGCGTGCTCTGGGTTTTACAAGTCGCGAATTCTGGCAAATAACTCAGGGGAGACGTTCCGACTTGACACCGCCTCGCAACTACTATGAAAACCCTGTCGTACGACTGTTTTTTCATCCTATGTGATGCTTCGTTTTTGACCCCGCATGAACGAAACACACAGCACGCACCACGCGCGAGACAACAAGGACCACACCGACGTGGAACGAGGCACGCATCAAGCGTCGTGCAGCAGTAGTTGATACCATGTTGCATGCGCCTGCTCTCTGGGTTGTGTACAGCAGTAGCAGTTGTACGACACGCTTGAAAATTTACAGCCGCATTTTATGTAAAATTGTAACTTTGTTCCAATATTTGGGAATCTACGTAGAGTACACATAAACAGATCTACGAGTACGTAGAACTGAGTATGTATGTATGTACCAGCAGCAGAGTTCGAAGTATCATATCTACCTCTCTACTTTCGAACGATAGACCGATCTGCATACGTACGAACACGAGTATGTTGGTACAGCAGTAGTAGCACTACAACGATGTACTTTACGGGTACATGTTTCTACAGGAGTCTAGACTACAAACTACAAAGCAGCCAAGGCGCCGTTTATCGAACAGCACAGCACAGCAGTGCTACAGCAGAAGAAGCTGCAGAACCGCAGTGTGCGCGGAACAGCTACGAGTAGCAGGGAGGATCCAGCAGGCTAGTTGTGACAGCTACGAAGCACTGATTTGCTGTGTTCTGTCTCTCGTTGTGTATGCGTGTGTGTATGTTTGATGTATGTCATTCCAGCAAAACCTCAGGTCGTTTGCCCGGCCTCGCCCGGATTTTCAGGATATTTTGCTGGGGTTTTGTTTGCGCTGTGCCGCCTTCTCCTCGAGGTTTCGAGGCCGCCATGTGTTGGTCGTTTGCCAGCGCCCAGCGGATGCCTTGGGGATCCGAATGCTGGCCACAATCGGTGTACGCAGCAGTGTCAGCTGTATAGGCCCTTATACCGGTTTTTGGTTATACCGTTGGGTTGCGTGGATTACACACGAAGCACCTTTATCAGACGCATTTACTACAAAACAGTATAGAATACGTAGCCACGACGAAAAAAATGTCGCAGATCGTGATTTTGATTTATTTCAGGTCAATTCACGAAATGTCGTCAAGATTCACGAGTTGTTCTTCGTGAATCTACTCGACATAACAAATCGCCATTCAACACAAATAAATACTGCTTGTACAGTAGTACGTAGTGGGTGTCTGCATTTATTTCATAAAAAATGTGCCAAGAAAAATGAGCCCAGATTGGCACGAACAATAGAAAACGTTGCTTTAGAAATACAGCTCACCGCTGTGGGATCGACTTTAAATCCAACACAAAATAGTTAGATCGACTTCGGAAACAAAATAATTCGTGGAGCCTGGACACCAAACTGAAGTTTCTTAACACCGGAAGCCCACTAAACTGTACCTCAGATACGATATTATCTCGCGACATTAGTTTCGGTAGGAATGGCCGTCGCTCCTACTTTTTCCTTTAACCCATTTAGGACTGCAGTCCCGTTTTGGGGACAAAGCACTCTAATTCTAAGTCATTTGTCCCCAAAACGGGACTCCAGTTCTATAAGGGTTAAACAATACAGCAGCAGTCTATGCCACGGTTTGCTCCAAAAAGGGGGATATGAAGCATGTGCGATTTATTTTCAACTTGCGACACCCCCGGGATTTCAAGTGACCAACATCCCGAAAGGGAACCTTGTACTCAGTACGACGTCACGTACACACATATAATATGAAGACACACATGGTACACCAGGAACGCACAACAAACTTCAACAAAAATCCGAACAGCAGAAGACAAACACAACCATGTGCCGCTATCCACGCAACATAACCGTAGTGCATCTACGTGCGAACACAGAAAGAAACAACCACACGCATCGCACCACCCCACAAAAAACAAAACAAAAACACACACGAGTATAGTATACGTACGCGTGCGTCATACCTGGTACTTCAGTATATATATATAGATATATACTTGGTATATACCTGGTATATAATACTACCACACACAATACTTTATATGACTATTATTACTGAGGACCTTAGTAAATAGGACCAAATATTGGTAGTAAAAATGGGTAAATATATAGGTTTTTGTGTGTACCGTCGGTTCTATTTACTAGCATTTACTATGGTCTCCCGTAATTGAAGTTCTTGCTCAGGGACGGACAATGGTTGTCGTATTCCCAGTGTCGTTAGATACTGGCCTCTGTTTTGAGTAATTAATGCGATGCCAGCCGATCCGCATGGATGGTTGTATACGGACACTGGGTGCGCTGGATGTCGACGGGTAGAAAGAACGTTCAACGTGATGAACACACGCACGACACATACAAATATTCATGTTACAACTATTACGGAGGACCATAGTAAATAGGACCTTCCGTACAGATAAAAACCTGTATATCTACGGCTTTTAAATAGCAAAAGTTGGTCCTTTTTACCATGGTCCTCAACTATGGAAGGAGGCAGGAGAAAGAAGCTACGTAAGAAAAAAAAACGGAATAGAAACGAAGGAAAAAAAAAAAAACGTCACAGACAATCTACGACTAGTATCGTATTATTCATATTAATAGTACAGTAAGCAAAATTCGACGAGAGTTGACGAGGGAAGAAAGTGCTGAAATCTTCTCGCGATAAAAATGAAAGGCAAGAACCGTAGTGGGGGAGGACGGAGAGGAGCCTACTTTGTGACCCCGGATCTGAGTTACGACTATTAATAGGGAGGGAGAAAGACGGAAGTGCGAAGATAATAAATGGGATGGACAGAAAAAAAAGAAAAAAAGTCCATGGTGACTACATGCCCCAAACATTCTCGTACTTCGTTTCATACAATAAGATATGGGAACACCTGTGGATGTCGTGTCTTGAACATCGTTCGTGCATAGGTACCACTATTGGCTAGAAATATAAACACCGCTCATCCTTAAACACCCACATCAAACGGTGCTTATATTTTCGTTCAAAGAGTGGTATCGTGTACGCGGACGGCCCATTAAGTAAGTCGCCGCGGACACAGCAGCAACGATTCTAGACATACAACCTGGTATTACAGTAGAATATGGTGTGTTGGTGTAAATATGTACGAGTGTACGAGTATATTTAAAAAATTAAAAAAAAAACAACAGCTATATATATTATACAAGTAGTAGCCAGTAGTAACAGCAGCGAGTCTAGACATGAAACCTGTCTTGTCAAGGCCTTTGCCTTCACGCTGTCTGTCAACGGGTAAAAGTGCTGTCTCCCGACATATTTGCTGATAGTAGTACGAATATGATATGGTTGGTATAAATATGTACCTGGTATACAGCAGCAGTAGTGGGTACGTGGGTACCCCGCCAGTAAGACAAGTACGGGACAAGGCAGTTGAACCTGCCTTATTTAGCTACTTTCGCCTTATCCCGATTCAAGGCAGTCGCCGTAAATCTGCCCGCGCAGGCGAACTTTCCAGACGTGCCCGCATAAAACGATGCTGTTTCTAATGAGGTAGGGTTTTGTCACGAAGCTGTAAGGCATTCGCTCCCGACGGTGAGCCTATTTTGGCTTCGGCTAACGGCGGCCACCACCCCGACCCGGAACTCTAACCCTAACCCTAACCCTAACGAGAGATATCCATGCCTGATTGATTGGTGTGCCACCTGTGCTCGTTGTGCTTGGAAATGATCTATTTTCAGTGCGCGGGCATATCTAAGGAAGTTCGCCTGCGCGGGCAGATCTACGCGAGCCCGATTTAAGGCCATATATGCCTTAACTCGGGGGTAAGCCCGAAGTCGGCCTTAAATGAAGAAAAAATCGCTCGGGATAAGGCCGATACCGGCCTTAAAGCGGGAGTGGACACCATACAGTAGTGGTCCCTCTATAGCGCCGGTTGCCCGCTATAGCGAGGGTGAAATCGCTTGGCACAGTTTTCCGTTTCCATACTAAAACCTATATATTCCCCAATCCGGAGTAGCGCCGGTTGCCGCTACGTATAGCGCCGGTTTTCCCCCCTGGCACATACCGCCGCTATAGGGGGACCACTACTGTATTGAGTCTACAATCGGTATACGCTGATTTTCGCGTGCCTTAGCTCTACCTTTGGCTTATCAATGAATGCCTTACAGTGAGGGGTACCCATTGTATCATACTTCTCATTTGACGCGAGTAGGTGGTCGAGGAAAAAAACGGCTGAAGTCTCTTCCAAAATGAAGATGCAAGGCACGAACCGTAGTGGGGAGGGGAGGCGGCGGCGGCGTACTCATTTGTGGCTCGTCTCAAGTCATTTGACCATTGACCACGCATCCCTTTCGAGACGGAGCACCAGACGGGGGGGGGTTGACGTGTAAACAAATGCCGATAATTCGACTTCGACATATATATGTATATACTTCAGTATATTGTAACGTTTTATATGATATCCACCAACACTTTTGTACGTGCGTGCAATAGGTGGGACCGACCTTGATGATAGCAGCGGCGCACTCTGCGAACTGCTGGCTGCCGCAGTCAAACTCCACCACGATCGAGTCGCCTTTAGCTCCCATCACCTATGTACACAGGACAAAAAAAAATATATATAGAACAACAAATAGGACGAGGAAACGGGGGGGGTGGGGGGGTGGGTGTACAGTACTCGATATTCCTGCATGGCCATAGTCGTATGGCCATAGACCCTCGCATCCCTATAATGCCGGGATGGAGCACGTCGGGTTTTCACCGACCAGGCAGACATTGCTAGCACCAAGCGCGAAGCGCCGTGAGGTGTTCAGGGGGGGAGGGGTATTCATGTCATGCATGGCCGTAGTCGTATAATACAATGCTCAAGTATGCCCATAGACCCTCGCACCCCTAAAATGCCGGGACGGAGCACGTCGGGTTTTTACCGATCAGGCAGACATTGCTTGCACCAACCGCGAAGCGCCGTGAGGTGTTGAGCGAACCGCAATGAAGAGTAAGCTGCACCCTGCTGAGGACCGCTTGTGGAGCGGACTTCCTTGCACGTGGACGACAGCCAATGAATTGATTTGATTTATGGTGTGGCCACTTCCAGAGACAGCAATGGGTATTACTATGTATCTGCCCCGTGGGTACCTTGCCATATACCTGGTACGCACTACGTACGTGATACGAGAATTCCCCTTGTGCGCGGGGGCGGGGGGGCTGATGTTCTAACAAGCTCAACCGGCTGTCGGGTTCCGCTTGCGATGGTGGCAAACAAAAACCAACAACCTCGAAACCGTTCGTGTCGCGGCATGGCCACGTCTCCGCCTTCAACGAGGCGGGAGGGAAGGAAGCTCAAAAAAGGAGGGGAGAGGGAGAGGGAGAGATCATGTCGTGCACGGCCGTAGTCATATGACCATAGACCCTCGCATCCCTACAATGCCGGGACGGAGCACGTTGAGTTTTCACCAACCAGGCAGATGGGGGTGGGGGGGGGGAAGGGTACTCATGTCGTGCACTGCCGTAGTCGTATGACCATAGACCCTCGCATCCCTACAATTCCGGGACGGAGCACGTTGGGTTTTCACCAAACAACACCTCACGGCGGTAGGGACCCCTCCAAAATAGACCCTGCGGACGGTTTACGCGCGCTGCTTTTACCTCGTGCGCGGCGAACTCGAGCGAGCCCACGAGGATGTCGTTGCCCAGCTGGGTGTGCGCCTTGAGGTCGATGCGGACGGTGTCGAGATAGTCGACGTCGACGAAAGCCACTGGGGAGTTCCAAACTGGCGTTTTTCGTACGAAAAAAAGCATATGCAAAAAAAAGGGGGGGGGGGGGAGGGGCTGAGAAAAATAATAAACCATACCACAGCGTACTGAACCACAAAACAATACCTGTGCTTCGTAATAGACCATAACACAGCGTACGGAACCACAAAAAAATACTTCCTATGTACAGCACACCATAATACCTGGTACCATACCAAGGCAAGGCAAGGCAACAAAGTACTGACTACCCATGTACCTATCTACCCCCCTCACCAGGTACCTACCAACCTACCCATCTACCCTCTACCCAACTACCTACCTACATCAAAAACAAAAATGAAGGAACGAACCTGGGTGCAAAGTACCTGCGTACCTACTCACCGAACCACCCACCTCACCAGGTACTTACCGACCTACCCATCTACCCTCTACGCATCTACCTACCGAACTACCGAGAGTGCAAAAACGAAGGAACGAAACTGCCTGATTGTCTACCTACCTACCTACTTGCGTGCATGTCCGTCTAACTACCCACTTATCACCAGGTACCTACCGACCTACCCATCTACCCATCTACCCTCTACCCAACTACCTACCGAAGTACCGCACTACCGATAGATCAACAAAAAAAGGAACGAACCTGGGTGCAACGTCTTAAGGCTGGGGACCGTGCTGTGCGTGGTGGCCTCCTTGTCCCTGGTGAGATAGCACTCGCAGTACGTAGGGAACAGCTGCGCACAGCACCACCATGCCATTCACCCAGCGGCGGCGGGGGCGGGGGGGGGGGGGGGGGGGTGTACCTCATGTTGTCAGCGGCCAGTAGTCGTATGACCGATAGACCCTCGCACCCCTACAAGCCAGGACGGAGCGCGTTGGGTTTCAAAGCCAACGCAAGGCAGACATATGCTTGCACAAACGCGGAAAAACCCGTGAGGTATGGCGCATCGCTTGAGGGTGAGGTGCATCCTGCTAAGAACTCGCTCTGGGCGACTTGCATATGAAACGACGAGCTTCAATGAGTTAAGGGGGGGGGGGGGTGGGGGGCCCCCCCGGGCGGGGGGGGGGGGGGGGGGGGTCAGTAGGGGAGGTGGAATAGGGCGAGAGGAAAAAGAGCTAAGCTTGACTCACTGAGAGTTTTTCGTGGTTTGACCTGATTTTGTGATAAACAATCGCATAATTGGCACCAACACGGCCTAGAAACGAACATTCTTAAAGTTCGCATAATTGACACTAAAATGGTAAAAATGTGAACGTGTCTTCAATTTCGCTCAAGCACTCCAAAACCACCATGTCCCCAAATATAACAAACAGTTTTATAAGAACATATTAATCAAAACCATCCTTACATTCAAGTATAACGGGTACGCCAGTAAACAACGAAGAAAAAAAACATCAACTTGAGCGACTTTTCCAGCGGAAACAAATGCGAGCTTAATGGGTCACAAGCTTAAAAAAAAAAGCGCGTGTATACCAAACTCGACATGAGGCTCGCCCGTTTAGAAACCCCCCACAAAGTGACGAAAAATGTTGAAAAACAAATGGCCTTATCAAACGGCTACGAGTAACGTACACCTCGGACAGATCTGATAGATGATCTAGATCGTTCAGAGAAGATACTATTCCTTATCTGTATGATCTGTATGGTCTATATAATAGAACTTGTTTCCTCCGTTGGATCTGTACTGTACAAATCCTGCACAACATATCTACTTGAAATAGGACATGTTTCCTGCGTTGGATCTGAACTGTACAGATCCTGCACAACATATCATTACGGCAGTTTACGATACAAACGATCTGGATGATCTATCTGTAAATGATATATGTCTGTAGATGATATGGCTATCTGTAGATGATCTGTCCGACTGCAGCCAACCCATGTCCAAGGGGCCGCGGCGGCGCGCGGTCAAACCACCATCCCCAACCTCGCACCGGGTACCCTAGATACGGGTATGTGGGAACACACAACACTACAGTAGTACTACCGCTAGTAGTACCAGGTATCTGGTCTTACCTGATCGACGTGGTTATCCCAATCGTCGCTCATGTCGATAAACCCATCCATCACCGACAAATTCAGCACGTAAAGCTTCGACGCGCGGTAGCTCGTCCAGTACCTTGTGTCACGATACCGTTGCATTCGGGGGGGGGGGGGGGGGGGGGGGGGGGGGCCAAACACATGGCCGTGAAAGGACAAAACAAAATGGGACGTGCGGGGTAAAACACATGGCAGTACGTACGAAGCATGGGACGGACGCGGGAGGGGATAAAAACGTAACGGGGCTAAAGGATAATGAGGGGCAGGGGGGAAAAAATTGTGTTCCGGTAAATATGTATTACATGGCGAGAGGAAAGGAGGTGTTGGGGAAACGATGATTGCACCATCAATACCAACACCACCAACACCAACACTCCACAGTTACAGTCACCACCATCCCCGTCGCCGATAACAACACACCAACACCCCCGCCACGAAAACAACCAACCGTACCACCAACACCATCAATACCAACACCCCGCCAAGACCCGCACTAACACCAACACCAGCACCAACAGAACAGCACCATCCCCACCACCAACAACAACACGTCACCACCAACAGTGCCAACACCACCACCATCCTTAACAGCACAACACCCAATACAAACACACCACCAACACCAACAAACGCACCACCAATACCACCAACATCCTCACAAACACCAAACACACCAGCAACACAAACACCACCACGACCACTCCCCCACCACCACCCCCCCCCCCTCCCCCCCCCCC
>MEHQ01003078.1:0-53745 GCA_008828725.1 Saccharina japonica | reverse complement strand
CTTTGTTGTATATCCTTGGAATTGTCATGTCATGTTATAATTATTCTCTGTGACGTCAGCGGGGGGGGGGGGTGACTCATTTGTTGCTTGCCTTAGTCGTTTGACCATTGACCACGCATCCCTTTCGAGATGGGGCACCGTTCAAACTCCTGAACGAGACACCTCCAACATCTGGACGCTCACTACGTTGTTTCCATATATTACAAATATATTTGTTTTTGCTAGTCCTATCCCCTTCCTTCCTGTGTCGCCGCCTGTGCCCACCATCTATCTCCTAAGATAGCGATCCTTTTCTCGCTACTATCTAGGGGGGAAGGGTAGACCGCCAAGAATAGACGAAAACGACCAAGAACTTATTTTTATTTTGAAAAAAAAAAAAAAACGTTAGCGCGCATTGAGCGCCTAGCGTATACCAGGTACCGGGTAACTAACCGTATTACACCGGGTGATAATATATTAATAGCACACCCCCACAAAACGTTGAGCCGATGTGTCTTATGGAAATATCTCGACCAGAGCTTCCCAACGCCGACATTTTGGATGCGTCCCCTCTCACCCTTCATGCGACTCGCCCAACAAATCACGGCACTTCGCCCTTGGTGCAAGCAATGTCTGCTTGGTTGGTGAAAACCCAACGTGCTCCGTCCCGGCATTGTAGGGATGCGAGGGTCTATGGCCATACGACTACGGCCGTGCACGACATGAGAGTACATCCCCCCCGAGGGTCTATGGTCATATGACTACGGCCATGCACGACATGAGTACACCCTCCCCCCCCCCCCCCCCCCGGAAGCTTCAGAGAAACTAGTCTCGGAGGTTTATCCCACGGGCAGTTTGTGTGGTTATCTCGCGTGTCGTCATACGGTACCTTCGACAGAACACCGGACGGAACACCGTGAGAGCCGGTTCACGTGCACTAGCGAAGGCGGCAAACGAAACGCCAACCTTCAACCCTGCAGCCCAAGACCAAACCCCCCTATTAACCCCAGAGACCCAAATCCTAACTCCAGACCCCAGATCCAAACGCTAACCCCAGATCCAAACCCCTACATCACTTGGGGCCAGACTATATATTACCGGATACTGATGTTATGTCTCGTTTTGGTGCAGTGCTTGACTGGAAAAATCAATGTTTAAAAAATTCTTCCAGCACTGTTACCATCCCAGCTATCCATAAGTCAACTGATACTCGTTCGCGGTTGACCCCACCCACTGCACTGCATACATTTGTAGCAGCAGTGCACAAAGATGCTGAAACTCACGCGGTAAAATTACGCAACCGTGTTCATTTAACCCCAGACCCCCCAAGCCCGGACAAAAAAAAGACCAATAACCAAAAACGGGTACACCCGCCCCGGTTGGAGCCAAAAACGGGTACAGCATGGAATCGAGTCAAACCCAAACCCTAACGCAAACTACTCACGAAACCCCTGCGAAAGCGAAACCTACCATGAGAATGTCGTATTGACACTTGGCGAGCCGGTAGAGCGTGTCGTCGTTTCGGAGGGGTGCCTTGAGCTGGACGTGGTGGAACAGTCCCGCGCCTGCCATTTGTTTTTCGATTCGGAAGTTTCGTTCGTCGAATGATTTATATCCTTCGTTGGTTATTCATCCATTCATCCATCCCAGTCAAATCCTGTACGCGTTCACTCATAAAATAAATGTAGTTTTGTGAATTCACTCGTTAATGTGAGAGTGCGTTTATGGATAAATTCGTGTGTTTATTCATCAACCCAGTTATGTTTAAATCAATTAATCCGTGTGTTCATTAATTCATTCGTTCGTGAGCCCATCCATAATACGCGTACATAAACCCAGTTTTCAAGAATAAAATCGTTCGTTCCAACAGTCCCGCGCCTGCCATTTTTCCATTCATAATTTCGTTCGTCGAATGATTCAATAATTTGTTGATTATTCGTCACGAGTACGAGGGTTTCCATATATATCGTGTCCCTCTTGTGTCAAAATTAATGTATATCTTGAAATAGTATGGATGAAATCAAACTGTGACCGCAGGGGCACGCGACAAACATTGAAAACGACACCACACTGCCCTTCAGTACAGCAGCAGGGTTTCCACTTCTCATGTAAAAAGGCATTCAACACCTTCAATACAGCAGTAGGGTTTCCACTTCTCACGTAAAAACGAGTTAATAACACATTCAGTATATCAGCATATAGGGTTTCCAATTCTCACGTAAAAACGCGTTTCCGATGGCCAAAGCATCGGTCACGTCCCTCGCCACCCCCGACTCGATCAAAATAGACACCGCCTCCTTCCCCGGGAAAACCATGTAGTGCCGCCGGAACCCGCGCTGGATGTCTCTTGAGTTCAACCGTTGCAGGACCTCGCCGAGCTTTCGAATCTGGCCGAAAACACAAAAACAAAAAGACAAAAAAAAAACGAGAAACGAAAACGAAAACAAATGCACCAGAGATAGTGAAAAAAAAAAAAAAAAAAAACGGAATTTCCGCGAAACTTTATGTTAGGACAAGAGTTAAATTTTGTAAAGTGCTGTAGGGTACTGGCAACCCATCACTGACGCGTGCTACGATAAGATGTGGTGATTTTTGGCTGAAAAAAAAAATCGGAATGACGGGGGGGGGCAGGCTTCTTAACCCCTTCAACACTGAAAAAAAAGTCCCACACTATTTCCAAGTAGTTTGTCCCCACATTCGTGGCACCAAATCTTAACCCTTATAGGACTGGAGTCCCGTTTTGGGGACAAATTACTTAGAATTAGACTGGTTTGTCCCCATAACGGGACTGCAGTCCTAAAAGGGTTTGTCCTCACATTCGTGAGACCGAATCTTAACCCTTATAGGACTGGAGTCCCGTTTTGGGGACAAATCACTTAGAATTAGACTGGTTTGTCCCCATAACGAGACTGCAGTCCTAAAAGGGTTGAAGGGGTTAAACCCAAAAATTCGTCCAAAAAATAATTTTTGTGTTGCAACAGTTTTTGTTTTTTTGCTTGGACCATGGGATTGTTCGTCGGGTACCAATATACGTAGCACTTTTATTTCCCTCCAAAATCAGTTTCCGGCGGTGGCGTACCGTTGACCCTCTTTTTTTGTTTTTGTTGCAATATAATAATTCGAACACTATTACGGAGGACCATAGCGAGAAAAATGCAAGGCAAGAACCGTAGTGGGGGAGGAGGGAGAGGAGCCTACTTTGTGACCCCGGATCTGAGTTACGACTAGCGAGGGAGAAAGACGGAAGTGCGAAGATAATAAATGGGATGGACAAAAAAAAAATATAATAGCAAATGGGACCAGATATTGTTAGTAAAAATAGGTAAATAGGACCACATATTTCTAAGTTGAAAAAGGTAAATATATAGGTTTTTGTATATACCGTAGGTCCCTATTTACTGGTCCCCCATAATACCCACGATACAAAGTGTAGGTTAAGCGTCCATTTTTTTCCCCCAAAATCACTTTTTACTTACTATTAGTACAGAGACCCCCAAGTGAGGGGCCCTAAGAGAAAAAAATAAGGCGCTACCCCTGTAAGGCAAAAACACGCCTCCGGACGATGTCCAACGTAAACAATACACCGGGTCAATCACTTTCCGCTCGCTTCCCTTACCTTATTCAACGGTAATGTGGGTACATCCGCATACCATCTCTCTTGCAAGGCTGCCTCTCCGTGGAGGGTTTTCGCACTAGGGCGCAGGCGTTTCCGGACCGATTGGTGCGACCCCGTCTGGTCCACCAAATTCTTAAAAACGAAAAAAAAAAACAACAGGGAGGCGTAAGTGTAAAAGCGGGGGCGGACGAGGAGAGAGAGGGAGGGTTGGCGCGAGGAAGGGTTGAAGGGGGTGTACTCATGTACCCATGTCATGCATGGCGGCCGTAGTCGTATGACCATGGGTTAGATCCTCGCATCCCTAAAAGGATGGGCGGAGCACGTCGGGTTTTCACGGACCAGGAAGGCATTGTTTGCACCAAGCGCGAAGCGTAACGTGGGGTGCCGGGCGAGTCGGACGAAGGGTGGGCTGCACCCTACTAACGCTAATGAGGCGGACATTCTTGCGTATAGATGGCAGGGTGGGGGAGGGGGGAGACGCTGCTGCGAACCCCTACTCTAACGCACAGAGACAAGTACACAGGCGTACATCGTAAAAAAACACACCAAGACGTTCAATGCAGACAGACAATTCAATGTCAGACAGACAGACACACAAACAGACAGACAGACACTTAAGACAGATACTTCGGACAAGACACTCATGTTTTTGCCTGCCTGTCCATCCCTCTGCCTGTCCACCTGCTCGTCTATCTGTCTGTCTGCCCGTATATCTGTGCGTATGCCTATCTGTCCGTCTGTCTGTCTATCTGTGTGTCTGCCTGTCTATCTATCCGTCTGTCTGCCCCTATCTGTCTGTGTGCCTTTGTGTCTGTCCGTCTGTCTGTCTGTCTATTTGCCTGCCTGCATATCTGCCTGCCTACCCGCCTGCCTGTCTGCCCATCTGTCTGCCTGTCTGTATGTCGCCCCAAAACGCGCAGTATCGGGTTTCTCAATCGGGGACCGTCACCTTGAAGTGGTCCTGGGGGAATCGGTAGTAAACCGCCGCATTGCTTTCCATGAGCTTGTTCAGTCGGAAGTGATGCAGCAGTCCCCTCCTTATCATGCGGTTAAGGAGGTACACGGCGTCCACCTCATCAGAGCAAAACTCCTTCCGCATGCACCAGTCCTGGTGGTCATCATTGTCGCGTCGTGCGCAGGGTGGGAGAGAGGAAGGGGAGGGAGGGGCGGGTGGGGGGTACTCATTTGTTGGTCGCCTCAAGTCAACTGACAATTGACCACGAGATTATTTCGAGAGGCGGAGCAGGGGGGGGGACGCATTTGTTGCTTGTCTTGCGTTATTTGACAATTGACCACGAGATCATTTCGAGAGGCGGAGCAGGGAGGTCGTACGTATTTGTTGATTGCCTTTAAGTTATTTGATAATTGACCACGCATCCCTTTCGAGAGGCGGACCAGGGGAGTACGCTTTTGTGGTTTGCCTTAGTCGTTTGATCATTGACCACGCACCCCTTTCGAGACGGAGCACCGGTGGGTGGGGGGGGGACAGAGGGAGGGAGGAATACATATAAAGAGGGTGATATATTGGAGCGAGGGAGAGAGAGAGGGGGGACGGGAGAGCGAGAAAGGGAGGGAGGAAAAACAGATGGGTGCCGAGAGTGCGAGGTAGGGATATTGTGGGTGTGAAATGAGAAAGAACACAGAGAGAGCGAGACAGCAGTGATAGTGAGATAGGCGGAGATAGAGAGCGATGGATCGAGATACAGACAGTGGGGGTTCCCCGATAAGGCGGCTTGGGTATGGCGGTATCCCGATATAAGGCGGTCTGGGGAAGGTAGTATCCCGATATAAGGCCGTCTGAGGAAGGCGGTATCCCGATATAAGGCGGTCTGAGGAAGGCGGGATCCCGATATAAGGCGGGATCCCGACATAAGGCGGTATCCCTATATAAGGCAGTCAAAATCGCTTGGCGCGATTGGTAGGGCTGTGAGTTGGCTGACTAATAGTTGCCAGCCAGTTATTAGTTGGCTATTTTTTCAAGTTAGTTGCGGCGGTGCCAACTATGCAACTTTTTTTGTTTTTTGGGTTTCCTTGCTTGTATATAGGAAGGCTTGTTTGGTACGGGGTGCGTAATTATCGGCGTCTCCAAGCAGTACCACCACGCACAGAGAGAGGGCTTCCGCAACTCATGGGGCATCAACCCATCGCCATCGACGGTGCCGGTGCCGATGGCAGGGCCGAGGGTGCCGGCACTGCTGAGCCTGGCCTGTCGACGGGCCATGGCGGTGATGGAGCGTCCGACGAAGAAGTGACTGCACCGAGCGCTCCTCCGAAAGCGAGTGCCCGCGACAAGGCAGCGGTTCGCTACCGCGTACAGAAGGAGCGCCATCTTTCCACGCCCCCCAAATCCCAGCACTGGATGCTCGCCCTGAGCTTTGTGTCGATCCCAGACTATTTTGGTCGATCTCAGTCTATTTTGTCCTATTTGTAGTTTGTACTGGTGATGTGCTACCGCCTGCTGCACGAGTATGCACCATATATTTTTGGTGCATCTTTTTAATATCCGACAAACTGAGACGAAATTTATAAATACACCTGTTTCGGTATCAAAACCAGAGATAAAACTTGGCCCATTTATCATGCTTTTTGTGTGAAAAATGAGGCCAAATAGCGCAATTTTTGCCTCCGGCGGGGCCCCCCGGGGGGCCCCCCGCGGGGGCCCCCCCCCCGGGGGGGGGGGGGGGGGGGCTTTTTTGGCTCGCTTCTCTCGCCTAACTTTAGTCGACTAGTTGGCCGGCAACTCCAGCCAACTCACAGCCCTAGTGATTGGGGAATAGCACTCATAACCCGGAATGAAAGAGGCGGCTTCCCCCAAAACGGCGGTCATATTTCTCTACTAATCACACCACCGCCTCATTATTGGGAGACCCCTACTGTACATACCGAGAGATAGAGAGACAACACACAGAACGAGAGAACCCCCAACGCAAGAAGCGAGCAAAGCGAGCAAGGATAGACGACACAACGCATGTATACCGCGCGCGCGATACAGGGGGGAGGGGGGAGGCGGGAAGTTTGTTTTTTTTTTCAAATTTCGCAACAGGCGTTATTTCTCACCACGGCGTCCTTCCCTGTGAAGCACGCTCGCACCCTGCCACCGAACATCGTCTTGAAATCGGCAACCGGCACTTCGAGGTGTAGCTTTGGGGAGGAGAGGGGGTGGGGGTTCACAGCAGATGGGACGTAGAAGGAGAGGGAGAGAGGGGGGAGGAAAAGGGAGAGGGAGAGGGTGAAGGAAAGAGACGGAGAGGGAGAGAAGGAAACGGACAGGCAGACAGACAGACAGACAGACAAGACGGACAAGACAGACAAGACAGACAAGACGGACAAGACAGACAAGACAGACAAGACGGACAAGACAGATAAGACAGATAAGATAAGATAAACAAGACAACCACTCATTTCAATTAATATGATACGCACACATACAAAAGTAGTACCAGTTCATACATGCAGCAGTACGATACCCTTACGTACGAGTACAGGTAGCTATAGGGCATGTCAAATGGTGTAACCCGCCGCCTGTCCGGTTTGGGTCTGTTTACTGATTATCGCGTACTCGTGGCGTGCTAATTGTTGTCTGTACTCGTACGTGTTGATAATTTATTTACGTACAAAACCTGACGGGGAACAAAAAAAACTGTCAAATTTTGTCGGAACACTCTAAAACCTACGCAACCTATAAATTAGTAAGTACCCTGTGCCAGACACCAAACTAATAAGAAAACGAGCAGTAAGAAAGGCAGGCTGACAAGTAGAGGAAAATTAAAACTTCGAGAGACGTTATACTGAAGTTAGTGTGGAAAGCACCCCTCCTCAAATAAGAAATCCATCCCGGACCAGCTTTTCTGTTCAACACTAATATTATTAATATCAATACGAAGGTGTCTTGTAAACGTACATGCTGCTCTATCACACCAAGCAAACATCGTACGTATGAGTTTTGATACAGGTATGATACGTACGTATGTAAAAAATACCGGTATTCGTTTCGGAAAAAATACCGGGGAAATACCAGAAAAAAAAAAACGTACTGCTGTAGTTTCGAGCGACGGTATGCCTTTAAATACGGACCGTGCTGTTTTCGGCGACGGTATCCATTTTACTGCTGTAAAGCAGAAGTATGAAACACCCAGAGCATGTCGTGCCTGGTTTTACAAAAAAAAATCACTTTTGCGAAGGGTACGTATAAAACCATACGTAGAACCCGAACGCGTCGCAACTTGTAGCCTTTGAACGCTTAAAAATCCGGTCAAAAATACAAAAAAATACGTAATACATTATATACTATTTGTAGGTATTATTGTAGCGATAAAAAGCGGAAATTTGAGTTTTGGGAATTCGAACAATATGTATACGCAACGTAAAACTCTCGAAATTCCGCTCCATTTTGTATATTCAAGTCCAAACCCAGGCCCGTCTTAAAGAACCATACCCATCGGTACAGCAGGCAGGCGTAAATCTGCCCGCTCAGGCGAACTTCTCGGACGCGCCCGCGTGCCGCATAAAATGATGCTGATTCTAATGAGGTAGGGTTTTGTCACGAAGCTGTAAGGCATTCGTGCCCGACGGTGAGTTTATTTTTGGCTTCGGCTAACGGCGGCCACCACCCCCGACCCGGAACTCTAACCCTAACCCTAACCCTAACGAGAGACATGCCTGGTTGGTGTGCCACCTGGTCGTTGGGCTTGGAAAGGCTCTATTTTCAGTGCGGGCAGATAACTCCCATCGGCAACATCGCATACACATAAAACCCTCTGGTACTCCATTACGGGATTACGGGGGGGGGGGGGGGCATAGTAAATAGGATCAAATATTGTTAGTAAAAATAGGCGAATATGTAGGTGTGTGTACGGTAGGTCCTAGTTACTAGTGTTTACTATAGCCCCCCATAATAGTAGTGTATCGTAGTGGTCCTATAGAGGGACCATCCCACGGGCGAAGGGTGACAAAACCTATCATAGCACACACCCCCTCTCGAACGAATTTCCACGCTGATTTTTTTCTCGACAGAAAGAGGGGGGGGGGGGGGGGGGGGGGGGGGGGGGGGGGGGGGGGGGGCGTGTAACCGCCGAACGCGGTGTTCTAATAGCCCCTTTGGGACGGACCCCTTCTTGAGGGATATGAGGGATATATATACAGTGGGGGTCGGTCTGAGTAAGGCGGTATCCCGATATAAGGCGGTCGAGGTCGCTTGGCGCCACTGGGGAATTGCACTTATTACCTGGAATGAATAAGGCGGCTTCCCTCAATAAGGCGGTCATATTGCTCTACTACTATTAATAGGCACACCACCGCCTTATTGGGGGACTGCTGTATATATATACATTTTTTTTAACAGCTGTGAGATCGAGGATTTCGTCGAAACTCATCATCTTTGCTACGTAGCTGAGTGTGACACTTCGATCGCGCGTACTTACGGGTTTTGTATGTCCTCATGCAGGATGTACATCCCGTATGAGGGGGACACAATCTGAGGCTGTAAGGGATAGCCACCAACACAGCGACGGGCCCCTTTTAGGGGATATATGAGGGGTATAAGGGACGGATAGCGACCAAAACACGACGGGCCCCTTTTAGGGGATATATGAGGGATATAAGGGATAGCGACCAAAACAACGACGGGCCCCTTTTAGGGGATGTATGAGGGATATAAGGGACGGATAGCGACCAAAACACGACGGGCCCCTTTTAGGGGATATATGAGGGATATAAGGGATATGATAGCGACCAAAACAACGACGGGCCCCTTTTAGGGGATATATGAGGGATATAAGGGACGGATAGCGACCAAAACACGACGGGCCCCTTTTAGGGGATATATGAGGGATATAAGGGACGGATAGCGACCAAAACAACGACGGGCCCCTTTTAGGGGATATATGAGGGATATAAGGGACGGATAGCGACCAAAACAACGGCGGGCCCCTTTTAGGGGATATATGAGGGATATAAGGGATATGATAGCGACCAAAACACGACGGGCCCCTTTTAGGGGATATATGAGGGATATAAGGGATATGATAGCGACCAAAACACGACGGGCCCCTTTTAGGGGATACATGAGGGATATAAGGGATATGATAGCGACCAAAACACGACGGACCCGTTTTAAGGGATACATGAGGGATATAAGGGACGGATAGCGACCAAAACAACGACCAGTTTGTGGTGCTATCATCCGTGTACGACCAGCGTGAGCGGCCCGGCAGCAGCAGCACGGGTATAGATGGAGTCATGTTAAGCGCCCGTGCGTGCCATGCGATCGACTCCTTTGCTTTGTAACTCGGGACACAAATTTGTTGTATACATGTAATCCCCAAATCATTAGGGCTGGGCACTGGCTGACTCAGTCAGTAGCGATGTCTACTGTCGTCAAAGTCAATCAGTATACTGGATTGCAGCAGTATATTGTCTCTCCTCTCTCATCTCCCCTTCCGAAACGCATTTGGTGGGTTTCCGTACTATACTACGGCGTTTTTCTTGGGCGTACGTGACGTGAGAAAAAACCTACTGGCGAATATACTGGTCGGCCCAACCAGTAGATTACTACTGCCAGTATATACTGTGCCAGAGCTCAGCCCTACCAACCATGCACAGCAGTGGCCGTCGCTGTAGTGGTCAAGTCCTCACAGGGTTGATTGAGGAAATATCTCAACGAGATTTTTTCCAACGCCGCCATTTTCGTTGTGTGTGTGTGTGGTCCCCCGAAACATTACGGGAGAGACATACATATACGAGTATATAGTAATCAGGACCCCGCCACGTACACAAAAACCTATACATTCCGGTATGTTTTACAAGGCATATTTGGTGCCGATTACTATTAATACTAGGTACGTGCGTATGTATTTATATGTTTCTGTGAAGGTATGCCACGGCCTTACGGCCACGGCGGCATCATCATGCATTCGTTTAGGCAGTATGGGGCAAGCCCCGACTACTGCTGTGCAGGTCCACTCTGGTTAACTCTTGATCACTCGCACTCCACTCACACTTACTCTTGATCACTCGCACTCCACTCACACGTGTCCTTCGGGGCCTCGGCTGTCGCTTCGTCCTCCAATTTGATTTGCCTGGTGAGAGCCTCTGCCTCTTCGCCCAGAGAGTGGACGCGTTGGTCCGTTAGCGGGGCTTTCGCGATCATGCCGGCACGGAAGGTTGCCGACAGCTCCGCCCGCCCGTGGGCGGGGGAAACTCTCGGCAACCTTGGGAGCCGACATTATCGCGAAAGCCACGCTAACGGTCCAACGCGTCCATTCCCTGGGCGAAGAGACCCTCACCAGGCAAATCGAATTGGAGAACGAAGCGACAGCCGAGGTCCCCGTAAGTAGTTGCGGAGAAAACTCGTCTCGGGAAATAATTCCATGGGGGGGAAGGGGGGTTTATCTTCATCACCCGGTGTGTTATATTATCACCGGGTGTGTTATCTTATCACCCGGGTGTGTTATCTTATCACCAGGGTGTGTTATCTTGTCACCCGTGTGTGTTATCTTATCACCCGGTGTGTTATATTATCACCCGGGTGCGTTATCTTGTCACCCGGGTGTGTTATCTTATCACCCGGGTGTGTTATATCATCACCCGTGTGTTATCTTTATCCCCCGTGTGTTAACTTATCACCCGGGTGTGTTATCTCATCACCCGGAGTGTTATCTTATCACACCCGTGTGATACCTTGTCACCTGAGTGTGTTATCTTATCACCCGGTGTGTTATCTTATCACACCCGTGTGATACCTTGTCACCCGGGTGTGTTATCGTATCACCCGGTGTTATCTTATCACCCCGTGTGTTATCTTATCACCCGGGTGTGTTATATTATCACCCGTGTGTTATCTTATCACCCGGTGTGTTATCTTATCACCCGTGTGATATCTTCATCACCCGTGTTATCTTCAATAATAGTGGACATCTATAAATTTTATATGTACGATCTGCTGGTATTAAATAGTGAATCTTCCTACGCTATACGTAAAGCTATTAACGCACTCTGGTTGACTAAGTCGTACGTAGTAAGGGGTATACGGGATACTACTTGAAGCGGCTCCATCAACTACGAATAATACGCGTACATATTAACCCCTTTAACCCCTTCAGAACTGGTCCGACGAATTTGGGGACAAACTACTTGGAATTAGTGAGGTTTTTTTTTCAGTTCTGAGTGGGTTTAACCCTTTTAGAACTGCAGTCCTGTTTTGGGGACAAACTACTTAGAATTAAATAAAATTATTATAAATACGTCAGCTGTGAGTTCAACCGATTGAATAGTAGATACTCAACTTTGCGAGCTGCGTAGAAATTTTGTTCTATGTGTTATTTGTGGTATTGGTGTAGGTTTCGTGATAGAATTAGAGTGGATTGTCCCCAAAACGGGTCTGCAGTCCTAAAAGGGTTAAGAACGGGTCCCACGAATTTGGGGACAAACTACTTGGAATTAGTGTGGGACATTTTTTCAGTTCTGAATGGGTTAAATAGGGGACTTTCCAAGCCACAGACAGCATCCCGAGCAGGCCGAATCAACCTATGAATGTACTATTTCCAAGGACAACACCCACGCCGGCTCAGTCAACCTAGAGTATTTACCAAGCACAGCATCCCAGCACTTCTGATCACTGCTGCTATAATAGTGTTCGGGTTCGGGTTAGGACTCGGGTCGGGAGGTCGGCTACAAGTGCCGAGCACGAAACCTCCGTAAAGATTCACTACCAGCAGGTGTCCACGCCTCGTTATCCCATCACCCGTGTGTTCTACTCGTACAGACAGTATATTCTTCGTTCACCGTTCACTACGTACTGCTGTTGTTCACCACTCGTGGACCGGAAGCGTATTTACCTATCACACTATCAAAGAATACGTACGTATGTATGATATAATACATACTTCGTATAATACGTATCACGAGTATCTTGGTGTATTTTTGTTGGCCAGGATGTCAGCGGTGCAGCCGACACCCCAACGTGTCGGAATTATCACACTCAGCTTGCAAAGATGAGTTTCGACGAAATCCTCGATCTCTCCCAGCTGTTTCTTTCTTCAATTTTACCAAAAAAGTGTTTGTAAACTATCAGGTACACCAAGGGTACACATCAGTACTAATAGTACGTACTTGTAGTACGTATAGTTGTAGCATACGTATATATACTGTCCTGTTCAGCACGTATAATATATAAAAGTAAAACAACACGTCAAAAACGAAGATTGCAATTTCGAAATTTCGAAATTTCGGCGTTAGAAACGGCATATGAATTTACCGGTGAGAATGTACCGCTAACCGGCAAACGCACGCGCCGCTCCCGCCGCCGTGTCTATCGTATACGTATACGGCGGTAGCACCTACAGGAGTACTGGTGTACCAGGTATAAGCACCTACAGCGGTACTGGTGTTTGATATTAATAGTAGGGGCCTATCGTACGAGTTTTTTATTTCTTTCTTTTTCCATCCCTTTTATTATCTTCGCCCTTCCTTTCTCTCTCCTTTTCCTACTAATAGTCGTAACTCAGATACGCGGTCACAAAGTAGGCTCCTCTCCCTCCTCCCCTACTACGGTCCGTGCCTTGCATTTTTATCGCGAGAAGGCTCCAGCTTTTTTTCCTTCCCTCGTCGACTCGCATCGAGTTGTGCCTACCTACCCACGCGACTATTGATAAGGCGCTCTCAGCAGTTGATTCCGTTTTTTATTTGTTTTTGCAAATAAACTCAAAAGTCCGACCCACGTGAGATTCGAACTCCAGACATCAACTCACAGAAGAGCTCGAGGTTACCACTATCAATAGACCATCGGCCATCGGGGCGACCGACACGAGTACGTACCAGTCGTAGGTAGCGAATGTACTATTTCGGAGGACCATAGTAAATAGGACCTTCCGTACACACAAAAACCTATATATCTACGTATTTTTACTAACAAAATTTGGTGTACAAATACCAGTATATATCATACCAGGTACATATCATGTATACGTATTATATGTATATATATCGGTGATACAAGGCTCGTCTCCGGGATTGTGGTTGACTTGAAATCCCGGCGCGGGGTGTCGCAAGTAGCTGACAAGGGAGAATACAACAGCAGTAGCAGCAGCACTAGTGCAGTAGTAGGTGTTCATTCCTCGTGCCGGCTACTCGCACGTACGTACGTCGCCACCGGGGAACCGGGGAAACACAAAGAGCATTAACCCTTTTAGGACTGCAGTCCCGTTGGGGGGACAAAGCACTCGAATTACAAGTAGCTTGTCCCCCAAAACGGGACACTCCGGTCCCCTATAAGGGGTTAAAACAAAAACAAACAAAAAAATTGAAAGCTGAAGAAAAAAAAAGTTGGCCACTGGGCAAGTAACACCGATCACAGCCCAAACGAGTTTATAGTTGTACACGTACGTACTGTAGTTCTATTATATACTACTTACCTGGTATAATTTACCTATACTACTGGCATCAGGCTTCAGCAGTTGTTGTTGTTGTTGTTTTTTGTTTTTTTTTGTTCATCCCATTTATTATCTTCGCCCGACCTTTCCCTCTCCTTCCTAATATATCAACAGTCGTAACTCAGATCCGGGGTCACAAAAGTAGGCGTTTTTCTCCCTCCTCCCCACTTACGTAACGTACGGTTCTTTCCTTGTTTTTTTTTCATCGCGAGAAGACTTCCTCCAGCCCTTTCTTTCTCTCGTCAACTCGCAACGAGCAGTGTGTAGGGTGTAGGCCCACGACCCGCGAATACGAAGAAATATGGGTTACGTTTAGGGGTATATATAATACGCAACGTACGTACGTACGTACGTACAAGAAAAATGGCTTAATAACTCCCGATCAGCGGGGAGCGCTATAAAAATAGACTACATCAGTACTCAACGCCAAGGTTTCCACACAAAAAATGAGACGTTTGTGCTGTAACGGGGATAGGGGATAATCCGTCTAGACGGATGGAAAAATGCCCTTGACGGACGCCCTTGACTGAATGACTGACTGCTTGACGGTTGCCTGTCTCCTGACATGATATTTGGCTCAACGTATATACGTACGTTGTGCAATGATGGTGCCACAGTGAGGAGTGAGGTAGGTGCTAAGGCTTGTCCATACTATTAATAAGTGATTATTGTTGTCGGGGACCATACTGCTGTACTTTCCTGGTGAACTAATGCTACATACAGCAGTAGTACTATTAACTGGGAAGTTTTCAAAACATCGGATTCGGTTGACTCGGATTCGGTTGATTCAAGTTCAGTTGGCTCGGATTCGGTTGGCTCGGATTCGGTTGACTCAGATTCGGTTGACTCGGATTCGGTTGGCTCGGATTCGGTTGACTCAGATTCAGTTGGCTCGGATTCGGTTGGCTCGGATTCGGTTGACTCGGATTCAGTTGGCTCGGATTCGGTTGACTCGGATTCGGTTGACTCACTCGGATTCGGTTGACTCGGGATTCGGATCGACTCGGGACAAAAGGGTTAAAAAAAATATCACGGATCGGGTCCGGTCATCGTTACCCAAACTCGACCTGACCTGACCCGTGAGGTTCGACCCAACCCGTGGATAGCCCTGCCATTAATACACGACATGCTACGGTAGAGGTGCACCGTTCTTCCGAAAAAAAAAACAGCCAAAATATGCTACGACCTGGTCGTAGCACGGGTCAAAAATACTATTACGAGGGACCATAGTAAATAGGACCTACGATACATACAAAAACCTAGTCTATACATTTACCTATTTTTACTACGTAACAAAATGTGGTCCCTATTTACTATTATGGTCCTCCGTAATAGTACTGCTTATAATTTGACGTGTGTACGATGTTACGTAGTGCCGGTATATACGATAGGTGGGGATGAGAAGATCGATCGAGCACGGGGAGCAGAGGTTGAAGGTTGGACTTGCTGTGCTCCAGGCCGACAGCAGACCGCTGACACTGCTGACAAACAAGCAAACCACACATGTTTTTTTCATGACAGGCTTGTTTGAAGAAGAAGAGAAAAAAAGACGAGGTTTTGATGACACAATCTTGTTTGAAGAAGAAAAAACAAAAACGACAGATGTGTATAAAAATAATATATTTGAATGGCACGCTTGTGTGAAAACAAAACTGACAACAACAAAAAATGCAACATGCGCAAAAAATGACGATTGACAGATGAGCGTCTTCAACAGAATGTATAATAGGTTTACCAGTTGTATGCTGCGTCTCACTTCTGAGCTTTTTGATGTGTACATGCTTCTACGAGTTTGATGTGAAGACAAGACACGCATACTTGCAGCAGTTTTGTACGGAGTACTATTACGGAGGGCCACAGTAAATTGGACCAAATTGTGTTAAGTCAAAATAGGGAAACATATAGGTTTGTGTATACCGTAGGTCCTGTTTACTATGGTCTCCCGTAATACACTTCCAAGAATGAAAAAAATAACCGTGCAAAAATACTCAGTAACACCAGCAGCAGCAGCAGTACCAGCAGCAGACGGCAGCAGCAGCAGTACCAGTACCAGCAGCAGACGGCAGCAGCAGCAGTACCAGTACCAGCAGCAGACGGCAGCAGCAGCAGTACCAGTACCAGCAGCAGACGGCAGCAGCAGCACTACCAGTACCAGCAGCAGACGGCAAGTAGCCGCCGTTGAAACAGAAGACGACCAAAGGCATCTTCGGTAGGGTATATACCGGTGTGTCGCTTTTGGGGTACTCGGGTAACCTACCCACAGGTATAACCTATCAACAGGTATACCGACGGGTTTTCTATCGCCTACAACACCGCCCCCCCCAACACTATTACGGGCAAGGACCATAGTAAATGCTAGTAAATAGGACCTACGGTACACACACACAAAAACCGATATATTTACCTCATTCTTAAAACAAGATTTGGACGCGTGCTACGATAGAGGTAGCACTTTTTGCTGATTTTTTGTTTCTGAATGATCGGGCTCCTTAACCCAAATTCGTCGTTTTTTCATTCTTGTGTTGCCATATTTTCCATAGTATACCTAGCTCATGGGATTGTGGGTCGGATAGCACTTTTGGGCTTTTTGCAAAATCGTTTTTGGGGTGAGGTATGACGCGCCTTAAGTGAGGAGCTCAGAAAAAAAACGGTGCACCTCTATCGTAGCATTCGTCTTATGGTCCTATTTATTATGCTCCCCCCGTGATAGTGCAGCGAAAAACAAGCGGGTAAGGCTAGAAAAACGTTTCCACGTAATATATGTGGGGAAAACAACGTGATGAGCGCCCAACTGTTGGGAGTGTATCCATTTTAGGAGTAGGAACGGTGCTCCGTCTCGAAAGGGATGCGTGGCCAATGGTCAAATTCCTAAGGCGAGCAACAAATGAGTTACCCCCCTCCACCCCGCAATAGCATATCCATGGTAATACTAGATACGTACCGTGAAATCGAGGCAAATGCTCGAGTAGCCGGGTAGCTTTAATGTAGAGCTACATACCCACCATACCCGTGCTATAACCCGACTTTTCGGGTTTTCCCGACTTTCCACTCGGGTTTTACCCGCGTTTCTGCCTAGTTTTAGGTTGCTCTAAGGACAGTGCCACAATAGGACAAACTACACGTGGGACAGATCATCGACTCCTAATTTCATCACCAAGATATTCCAGGGAAGATAGATACTAAATAGATAGATCCCTGATCTGTATGATCTGTATGGCCTGCATGATCTATAGGATATGCATGATCTATATGAACTGTATGATCTATATGATACATTAAAAATAAAAAATAAAAAACAACAGCTGTGAGCTCGAGGATTTCGTCGAAACTCATCTTTGCTATTAATAGCTGAGTGTAATGCTTCGATCGCGCCTACTTACGGGTTTTATATGTCCTCATGCAGGATGTATATATGGTACGTATGAACTGCTGTATGATCTGTATGGTCTGCATGGTCTAGCGCATGTTGCCGGGTGGGCGCCGGATGACCTGCATGATCTAGGACATCGCATCCTCGGGGTTGGATCTGTACTTGCACAGATCCTGCACAAGATGTCCTAACGGAAGGATAAGATTTATTCATAGGTGATCTAGATCGTGATATATCTATCTGTACGACTTGGCAAGGTTGCAATGCAAGCCTTGCTCAGACAACAGGATATTTTATATTTCGTGCCGGCGGGTCCATACGTACTACTTGTACGAGTACAACACCTGGCTGGTGCACTCGTACTGCTGATTGCTGAGTAACACATACATACATACATACATACATACATACATACATACATACATACCGGTACCTTTCGTATTTCTTTCTTTTTTCAATCGCCACTTTTCTTTTCCATTTTTTTCTCTTCCAGGTCTCAAAATACCGTATATATATACACCTGGTAAACATCAAAAATACAAAAACTTCCAAGCATGGAGAATGCACCCTCGCCCTCCGTGCACAAGTATACAGCAGTATTTCAATAAACGAACGGGAACGAACACAAACCTTCAAAATAAATATTCCGTCTCTCTATTTCGTACGCGGGGACCATACGAAATAAATAGGACCTTCGGCACGCACAAAACCCTCGATGTTCACCTATTTTTACGAACAATATTTGGTCCTATTTACTATATGGTCTCCCGTAAAAATAGTCGTACATAGTTGTTGCGCTCGTTTTTTTTTGTAGGTCCGGCCACCGACCAAGTGGCCTGCTGTATGGTGTTTGGTGAGGTTCTTTGTTCTGTATTGGCCTTGCTCCAGCCCCCGCCCGGTGCTCTTAAGACTTGAAGTATACCCGACACAGATGCCATCCACCACATGTCACAAAAAAAAAAAAATAGCGCACAACAATTTCGGTATATTTTTGTTCGTACAGCGAGCGGTGTGATTATAATTTATAAATTTATAAGTATATACATATGAAGTATATACATATATGTACAAAAGCGTGTTTGATGTGCCTTGCAATTTCGGTAAATTTTCGATCGTACAGCGAGCGGTGTGATTAAATTTTATGAATATGTATATTATATATACATACGAAGTATATACACACATGTGTACATAAGCGTGTTGTGCCTTGCTTTAGCCCGTGAAGGCATGCGGCTTATTAGGAGGACACTCCCATCGCGGAGAAAAAACACTCGGAATTAGATCCACGTTTGGGTTTCTGGAGAGTGCAGTACTAAAATGTGAACAAACACGATGTGTGGTGCCTTGCGCGTAAAGTCGACCGTTCAATTCGATCCTTAACACCGAAACCGTTATTAATATACTAAGTATATATACCCAAACGACTTAACATTACGACTCGTAAACCGTTTTTTTTCTTTCTAATATCATACCCAACGAAATCTGCTACACCTAGCAATAGTGTTCGTCCTGAATCTGCATCCTATTCATAGAAATATATCCGGTACCTGGTACGACTTACATATCATATACCGGTAGATGATATCATATGCACACGATATTATCATGTTATGATATTTAATAGCATATGCATACCTGGTATGATATTACATATAATAGTCATATGTAGGTTATAAATACAAGCACCTGCAGGGTAGGTGTGCATCAGTATCGATGTAGGTGTACGCCGGTATCTGGGCGTGCGCAAGTATATAAAGGTTATGATTATATCATACATATGTCTATACATAATATCACGAACACGATGGGGCAACTACCATAATATACTTGGTACCAGGGTGTATGATGCGGCGAAATGATTTCCCCGTGAAAAATACAAATTCGCCGCTTAAAAAACAAACAAAACGAAAAACGCGATGGTCGAGAGCCGAGAGATACGAAGGAAAACGACAACGATACGTAACGATACCGGCTGTAAACGAAAAAAAGGCAACGATAACATTGTACAACAACGACGATACCGCTGTACTCGTAATAATAATAACAACGGAAGATACTACGATATTCATAAAGAACGACAACGGCAGCGATCAAGGTATAACGATCACGCTAGCGATAACGAAAACGATAACGGAAACGTTAACGATAACGATAATGGAAACGATAAGAGATACCGATTATGAGCACGATCATTATAACGAAAATGATCATAATACGACGTAAATGAGAACGATAACGATTATGATCATTATAACGAAAATGATAACAATAATGACAACGATAACGATCACGAAAACCTTAACGACAACGATAACAATCATGATAATTATAACGAAAACGATAACAATAATGATATCGATAACGGTTAACGTAACGATAATGATAACGATAACCGATAAGGTAACGATAACGACAACAGCAACGACGGGTGGGGGCGGGGCTAGACACAACAACTTGCACCTTGCAAACTACTGTAGCGCCTGCCTTCCCCCCCCCCACGCCTGCCTGGTTGGTGAAAACCCAACGTGCTTCGTCTCGGTTGCGAGGGTCTATGGCCACACGACTACGGCCATGCACGATATGAGACACCCCTCCCCCGCCCTCCCGCCCGCACGTGTGTGCTCGTCCACGGCAACATAAATAGCCACCGCCCCTTCTCGGCAGGACAGGACTACTTTACGCCAGTGGTATCGCTGCCGCCGCCGCCGCTGCTGCTGCTGCTGCTGCTGCTGCAAGTAGTTTTTACATCCAGTGTTTCTACATTCAGTTTTATTTTATTTCGAGGGGCTTCTGAGTGATTAACGTTGAAGCTCAACCTTTAGGGACCGCACTCTCGGTTAAGAGAAAAAACTACTGGGAATTAGAGTCATACCCGTATATATATAAATCCATATGTTTGCGTAGTACAGAGTAGCAAAAGGGGTAATAGGATAAAAAAATTCCGGGATTTTTCCACTCCCTACTATTGCTCATGGGACGTTTAAAAACGCGGTCCTCAGGTTAAAAAAAAAACATAAAGAGGAGGAGGCGGAGCAACCGCGGTATCAGGGATAAGGAGTCTCAACATGTTGCTTAACCCATCCAGAACTGAAAACAATGTCCCACACTAATTCCAAGTAGTTTGTCCCCAAATTCGTGGGACCAGTTCTTAAGGGGTTAATACTAAGAGGTATATTTGCTGCGATATATATAGTTGGTATACTTATGTATCGTACGTGGTACTGGTGCAACTACAGCACGACAATCAGTGCCACGTACACATACACGAACTTTAGCTCTAACAACGTTGTGCTGGCGCAACTACAGCAGTAGTAGTGGGTACCCCGATATAACAGAGCTTAAGGTAAGAAGACCATTCGGGATTGAAGAGCGGTCAAAAATCGGCCCGTCCCGCCCATACCAAAAAGTCACACAGCTGTATATTGCCCACCACAGATAAGAGCAGTAAGTAATCAACCCCCTTAAGAACCGGTCCCCCGTTTTTGGGGTAAAACTACTTAGAATTACGGTAGTGTGGGATAAGTTTTTCAGTTCTGAATGGATTAAGAGAAGATTGTTTTGGCTTGTCACGGGCCGCTCTTAAATCGGGTACCCACCGCTGTAACACAATCAGTGTACCGCCACGCCGCCAGGGGGAGGAGGGAAGAGGATGGAGGGGGGCTTCCCATGGCGTGGGTGGGGGGGGGGGCGAACTTTTTTGTTGCTTGCCTTAGTCATTTGACCATTGACCACGCATATCCCTTTCGAGACGGAGCACTGTTCCTACCCCTATTAGAGACACCTCCAACATTTGGGCGCTCAATACGTTGTTTCCATATATTACAAATATGTTTTTTGCTGGTCCTACCCCCCCCCTTCCTGTGAGGGGGGGGGGGGGGCGTACTCATTTGTTGCTTGCCTTAGTCATTTGACCATTGACCACGCATCCCTTTCGAGACGAAGGGGGGGGGGCGTACTCATTTGTTGCCTGCCTTAGTCATTTGACCATTGACCACGCATCCCTTTCGAGACGGAGCAAGGAAGGGGGTGGCATATAGATGTAGAGTAGGAAGGGAAACGAATAGATAAGCAATGTGTTAACCCAAAGATGATACCATAGCAGGTACGAGTACGAATTATGTATGTTATGAGTAAAGGTTGGTAGTGCGTATTAAATTGAGTATACGCAGAGAAATATCATTTTGATGAGATTGGTGGTATTCGACGAACCGCTCTGTGTCAGCTTCTTCGTTTTGAATGAAAATTGCCCTGCACATTGTCGGAAGGCAAATCAAATAAGAATCAGTGCATAGTGCACACCGTATATGCACGAAACACATATAGTAGTTATAACAAAAGTGCCCGGACATAATTTTCCGGGAATCTCCTCTCTCTCTTTCATTGGTTGCACAGGAGTTGAAATCGTAGCGGTGGACCCGCATGTCGGAATAAAAAAGTCGTCGTGCGCAGTTCGCGGTGCAGCCACGTTTCTGACTCAGTTTTTCTTATTTTTTATTTTTGCGGTTTTGGCCCGTTTAGGGCGCGGATCAGGGTGGGCTATTGTTGGGGGACAGGGTAACGTAGGGGTTTTACGTACATCTATAACTTCTTCTTGCTGGGTGCCAAAGACGTAAGGAGAAATCAATTTCGCCCCTTGACTGACGTGGGGTGGACACACCTTGATAGTGAATATTCACGGAGGTTTTGTGCTTGGTGCCTGAAGCCGGCCCTCCGACCCGAACCCTGTAACCCGAGCCAGAACCATATAGCAGTGGTCAGTGCTTGGATGCTGTGCTTGGTAAGACTCTAGGTTGACTCAGCCGGCTTGGATGCTGGGTTTGGATAAAGACTCTAGGTTGACTTCGGGATGCTGTGTTGCTGGGAAATACTCCAAAATTGATTGAGCCGCATACAATATACCCTTGCGCGTATATATACGAGTAGCCAACCAGAGTGCTTAAATAGCCACCTTGGGAAGGTGCAGCATCAAGTTTCGTCCACTACTCGTACAACATACTGTGACAGGCAGCAACTCTGCCTTGACATGCCTTGACTTGACACCAAAACTACCCCAGGTAGGTTTTAGTGTGGGACACTCGGCCCTACGCCCTTAACAGCGCACGTTTTGCCTTCCTTGATATGTCTCTTATTGATGATATATTTGCTGGGAGCTGCTTCCTACCCCTACTACTGTATATACTCCCGCGAATCGTGCAATGGGATAGCAGCGTCCGATCCTTGGAAGAGCCACACGTTTTGTTATCCGTAAGGATTCAACACAATAGACCCTGTTGCTGTATAACGAAAGCGTAAAAGCATGGTAGAAATAGTCGTACGGGTAGCTTTTCGTAGACTTACGTAACACAAAAAAGTAAGTGCACACACTGCTAGTATCGATTCATAAAAGACAGCAGCACGTATAAAGCACATAAAAACACACACCCATATGATAGATAGCTGTGAGATTGCTGTTTTATCGACGCTCATATGAATATATATATTTATCATGAGGGTGCACGTACGAGCTGCACCCACCGCATGTGCATCAAGTGAGCCGCACGAACCCGAACATCAGGCCTAGATAGACTGGGTCTCTGCTGGTCTACTGCAACACATTCAGGGAGTATATACCGTATATATCTGACCTCCCCTTAGTTCCACAGCTATGGTAGCTGCCAGATTTTGTTCCCCTCAAACCCCGCAGTGCGCGCGATCGAAGTATTCGACACAGCTTGCAAAAATGAGATCCAACCAAATCCTCGATCTCTCACAGCTGTTTTTTCTTTCTTCTCTATATGTTGGCAACCTTACTGTAATACAGTAGTATTACGGGTGACCATAGTAAACACTAGTAAATAGGACCAATTATTGTTAGTAAAAAAAAGGGCAATGGTCATTTGGGGGTATACCCCCCTGGTTTTACGGCCATTTGGGGGTAGGGTCAAAATGCGCCCGCGGAACGCGCTCCCGCGGGCCCAAACAGGCCTCAAACGCCATTCCGAAGCCCTGGCGAGATGCCCGAAGCCCATGCCAAGCACGCACTGTAATACAGTAGTATTACGGGTGACCATACTAAGGGCCCGTTTTAACGAGTATGAAATAAATTCAATTTGGAAAAAATAAAATTCAAATTCGCTTTTTCATTGGTCAACACACGCACCAGCACCAAATATTATACCCCAAGATCCTAATCTTTGGTGCTGGTGCGTGTGTTGGACCAAATGAAAAGCGGATTTGAATTAAAAAAAAATCCAAATTGATTTTTTTTCTTTTTCGTTAAAACGGGCCCTAACAGGACCAATTATTGTTAGTAAAAAAAAGGTGAATGTATAGGTTTTTGTGTTTACCGTAGGTCCTATTTACTAGTATTTACTATGCCCCCCCGAAATAGTGATACTTCCATTGCGGGAGCTATATATATGATAGTATAGGACCTCTATACCTGCAGTAGTCTAAACACCGATTTGGGAGGGAAATACAAGTGCTACGAGTGGAATGGGAGCTATCATCGGGTATATGTATAAAATGAAAAAATATTGCAAAACATGTACCACTCTGTCCCGAAATGTAAGCACCTTTTATACATTAACATTCAATCAAAACGGTGCTTATATTTCGGGACAGAGTGGTAAGAATGAAATTCCGACGAGTTTGGGTTGTGACCTGGTCGCAGGTATTTGGGGACAAACTACTTGGAATTAGTGTGGGATATGTTTTTTTCAGTTCTGAATGGGTTAAGGAGCGCTCCCTCCCCGTCGTTCAGAAGACGTTTCAGCCAAAAAAAGGTATACCTTATACATCTTATCATCGCACGCGTCGCCGGTACAAAATATAGTCTCCGTGTAGCTCGGAAATGATAGTGGGCTGACCGAGGCCGTTGAAAAAAATCCCCCTGTTTAGACCCTGTCTCTAATACAGAGGTACAGGACACCTATTAATAATAAAAAAACAGGAAATCTGGTCCAGGCTGGATTTCTTAGTTGAGACAGGGCGCTTTGCACACTAATTTTAAGATCACGACTCCCGAATTTCTTGTTTTCTTCTAAATCTCAGCCTGGCTTTCTTATTATTAATAGCCTGTTTCTTATTAGGTGTCCTGTACTACTGTATGCCATCACTCAGGAGAGCGAGTCACAGACCTTTAACATCATGTATTCCCACCACATACATAAGGCGCGCACGACCCGAAGTCATACCACGCGCAGCTTGAAAAGTAGGAGGTTTCTCGACCGAAATATCGATTGCACAGCTCTGTGGCACAGGTACGACCGTAAGTGTTCCCTTGTTACAAAAATATATATAAAAAACCTGCACGTGATGGATTAGTAACCTCCGGTTCGACTAAACATCTGTGACAAGGCACTCGATTCCCACTTGTGCATCATCTAGATACCTTTTCGGCTGGGTGAAAGGAAGACGGAGATCCGAAGCCGGATCTCCGCACCGTTCCAACCTATGTAAAATCTCCGTTTTTCGTATAGTATTAATACATAAAATACCAGTCATGACGAAACGAACGCCTTCCACCATTGATTATTGATGTATTCGCAGCGCACACGGTTGACGACAGTTACAAAAGTGGTACTGGTATACTATCTATCACCCTAGGGTGATAAGACAACCCCCCCCCCCCGCCCTGAGTCTATGGTCATACGACTACGGCCATGCATGAAAATGAAGTACACCCCCCCCCCCCCTCGTACGAAATTTCCAAGCTGATTTTCTCTTGACAACGGAGAGAGTGTAACGGCCTGAGCGACGCGTCTGCGGAAAGGACCTTCGGCGACATTTTAAAAAAAAACACATTATTTGTTGTGTGTGCCCCTCTTAACCCCTTAAGAACTGGTCCCGCGAATTTGGGGACAAACTACTTGGAATTAATGTGGAACGTTTTTTTCAGTTCTGAATGGGTTAAGACACGGCCCCCTCAAAGGCATGTTTTGGACAAAATTAGCTCCGAAATTCATCTCAGGGGGCGGGTGGAAGGGACCTCGACGAGATACTTCCAAAAGTCACCATTTTTGTTGTGTGTGCCCCTCTAAGCCACGGCCCCTCTAAGGCACGGCCCCTCGTTTTGGACAAAATTGGCTCCGAAATTAATCTCAAGGGGCGTGCTATTTTTGCGTGTCCTTATACACCAGGTATAGGGTAACTGCTGTGATGTTACACATACCTCTGGTTCTCACGGTACGTACTACTGCTGTAGTACTGCACTGCTGCGGGATGAATGGTACCAATAGTACCAGCAAGGCTCTTCACGAGTCATGACCCGGCCCGCGGGTCGGGTCAAGAAGATTTTGAAACCTCACGGGTCGGGGCGGACCCGGCCGGGTCGGGTCAGAGGAGGGTTTCAAGGTATCACGGGTCGGGTCGGGTCGGGTCGGGTCACCCTTACCCGACCCGACCTGACCCGCGAAGTTTGACCCGACCCATGAACAGCCCTGAAAAAATGTCACGGCAAAAAAAAAAAAAAGTGCAGGCGTCGGCCATTTATTCGCCTTATAGATTGGTTAAATGATTGCGAGAGTCACTCGCGAAAAAGAGTAAAAGAGTATCACAGGGGATGGTGGATCCCTACTATATGTCATCCCGAAGACGGATTGTTCAGAAGGGCTTACCGTATACAAACCTGGACGGAAATATAAGGACCACTTGGTCTTCATGTAATAGTCTAAATGTTCCTAATATTAACGACCACAGTGGTAACACCCGGGTGATAAGATAACACCCCCCCTGGGTGGTCAATGGTCAAATGACTAAGGCAAGCAACAAATGAGTACGCCCCCCACGCCCCCCCCCCCCCCCTCCCCCCCCTGGGGGTGTACCCATTAGCCGCATGCCATGCATGGCCGTAGTCGTACAATCATAGACCCTCGCAACCTGTACAATGCCGGGAAGGAGCACGTTGGGTTTTCACCAACCAGGCAGGCATTGCTGGCACCAAACGCGAAGCGCCGTGGGGTGTTCGGCGAGTCGCATAAGAGTTAGGGCAGCATCCTATACGTATCATACGAAGAACCGCTTTTGTGAGGCGGACTTGCGTATGGACGACCGCCTCCAACGAATTGATCTGATTTTTGGTGTCGCCACTTCAGGGATGGATTTCAGAGCCGTGTTTTTTTCCAAAACTAGGAGGGCGGGGGGGGGGGGGGACACATAGAACAAATGGCGGCTTTGGGAAAACCACATCGAGATATTTTTTTAAAGAGGCGTTTCTCGACGATTACACTGTTCCCCTTGTCGAGAAAATATTACTATCCTGATTACAGTAGTATACGGTGTCAGTACAGCAGCAGTGGTCCTTAAATAGTGCCGGTACCATATGCGCTAGCCAACAAAGACCGGCACGATAGCAGGATAGCAGCAAACCGGCACTACTCCACACACTGCCCACACCTGGCTACTCCCATCTGTTCCAAGCGGGTTCACCGGCACTAGATAGCAAAGATGTCGGGAGACATGTCAATGTCAAGCTGTCTGTCTGTCAAGGCTGTCTGCCAAGGCAAATCCAGCTGTCTAGACATATGTCCCCAACCCCCTGGCAGAAAAAGCCTCCTAGTACCTGTGGAAACCCCCTATTTGTATATTTTTTTTGCGGGGCTATTTTACTCGTTTGATAAAGCTAATTTCAAATCATCGATATTCTGCAGTAAAATTTCAATATTTTATGTAAATTGGACTCGGAAATGTAGCAGAATGCCGAAAAAAAACAAAATAAAGGAGAAAATATCAATTTATACATTATTGTCAGGCGTTTTTCACAAAGCGGGGATTTTTCGGGAGTGTCCCCTGTTTTTTTCTGTCAAGGGTGTCTGTCAAGGCATTTGCCTTGACGCTGTCTGTCACGGAGTGAAAGTGCTGTCTCCCGACATCTTTGCTAGATAGGGCAGCCGGCACTACGCAACCGGCACTATACAGGAACCATCTACTGCTGTACGACAATACACGAGTTGAGCCGGAAAGCGTGCGTAAGTCATTGCGACCTGCAAAAAAAAAAAAAAAAAAAGTCGGTGGTATCGACGGGGATGGTACCGGCTGATACTACTGCTTGTACTGGTACTGGGGTACAACCAGTGGCTACAGATAACACAACCTCTCCGACAAATCTCCAAGCTGGATTTTCTCTCGACAGCGAGGAGATTGCAAGCGCCGAGCGATGTTTAGATGGAAACGTCTCGACGGTATTTTTTTTAAACCAAAAATCCACCACCGGTTTCAATGTGTGTTCATGTCCTGCCCCCTTGTTTAAAAAATTTTAAAAAAAAAACAACAGCTGTGAGCTCGAGGATTTCGTCGAGGCTCATCTTTGCTAGCTGAATGTAATACTTCGATCGCGCGTACTTACGGATTTTATATGTCCTCATGTAGGGTGTACATCCCATATATTAGGGGGACACAATCTTAGGCTGTAGAATTCAGGAAGTGTGCGTCTATTTGCTGGGGGAGGAACTCCGGACGCATGCTACCGTACACGAGGTACTACGTACACCTGTTTAGGACCAAAAAAAATAGGGTACTGTACCTTTTATGGACCAAAACATTTAGGGTACCATAACTTTTTTGGACCAAAACATTAATGGGGTACTATACCTTTTTAGGACCAAATCATTTACGGGGTACTATACCTTTTTCGGGCTAAAACATATATACCAGGTATAAGGTACTGTAGCGTTTTTGGACCAAATCATACACATTTAGGGTACTATACCTTTTTTGGACCACATCGGGGTACTATACCTTTTTCGGGCCAAAAAATATATACCAGGTATAAGGTACTGTACATAGTGTTTTTGGACCAAATCATACACATTTAAGGTACTGTACCTTTCTAGGACCAAAATTGTATCACTGGCTATTATTAATAGTGTACTCCTGAGCCAAAGAGCTACCCATCCCATTCGTCTTGTTTACAACATGATTCGTTGTATATATAAATGATACGATATGATATATAACCAAAACCCATGGAAATGTTCATGGGGTTAACCCATACAGAACTGAAAAAAATGTCACACTAATTCCAAATAGTTTGTCCCCATATTCGTGGGACCAGTTCTTAAAATATTTTTTTGTATTGCTCAAAATTCAGTTTTGTTGGGGTGAAGAGGTAAAATAGGGTCCATGAGTGAGAGGACCCTCCGGAAAATAAGGTGCTGCCCTTGTGAGGCAAATAAAATAGCGAGGCGTCCTCGGCCCGGAAAATCGTCCCAGGGGTGTGTTATCTTACCGCGCGTATTGTGCGGTACAGTCAATACAGGACACCTAATAAGAAACAGGGGATTAAGATGCAGGCTGGATTTCTTATTTGAGAATGGGCGAGCTCTACACTAACTTTCAGAAAAACGACTGCCGAATTACGTGTTTTCCTGCAAAATCTCAGCCTGCCTTTCTTATTGTTCGTTTTCTCAGGGTTAGGCGTTCTGTACGGTGCTCTGGTACCAGGTGAGGTTTACCTCTGGCCCCTGGCAGTTTTTCAGTCGACGATGGTCGGAATAGATGCCGCCCTATGATGCACCTGTACCTGCTTGCTGCGGCTGCTGTGTTATCACTCTGGCCGAAAATATAAGGGACATCTGGTGTTCGTGTCAATTAGCTACATGGTCCTTGTTTTTCCGTTCAAGAGTGCTTCGTGCGGACCTGTTGTGATACCTGTTGCTGCTACTGCTCGGTGCATTGCATGGACAGTCAGTGGGAGTAGCTGTTCGACTGGACTTGAATTGGCAACAGCAACGAAGACGGAAGACGATGAAGACACACAAAAGATGGGAAGCAAGACAAGACTCATCACAACAACAGCAGCAACAACAACAACAGTTATCATAGCAGTACTCGTATTAATAGTCATCCATTATCATCTGATATCATGTCCATGTCCATAGGCACGCGAGTACGTACGTACGTACTTCTTGCAAATCCGAAGCACAAGTGTACCGAGTGCTTGCCATCCACAAAAATGGTACGTGCGGCAGCGACATATTTGTATGGTACATAGCAGCAGGTGCAAGGTGCAAGTACTCACACAAAAAGAACACAAACGATGGTCAGGATGTTAACGTACGGGGTGGGGGCGAGGGGCGAACTCCTTTGTTGCTTGCCTTGGTCATTGGACCATTGAGCACCCAATGCTTTCGAGACGGAACAAGCAGCACCGTTCCTCGTACTCCCAAACGTACCGGGGGGGGGGGGGGGGGGGGGGCGCACTTCATGAATGCATCATCGTAGTCGTATGACCACAGACCGGGGGGGGGAGAGAAAGGACGACACCAATCATATGACCACGGCTTGGCCAGAAGGCTGCTGGAAGGTAACCCTCTTACCCTAGGCGAGCTACGTAGAGAGAAAAAGAGACAACAAAAAAAACACAAAACAATTACAATTCTTGGAAACTACTGGTGCACATATATATACAAACTTCGGAGAGAAAAGCAAAAACCTAACCCCTGACCCCCCCCTCGCAGTATGTAGCGAAAAAACGATCGCTATCCTATCAATACGAGATATAGATAAGATCGTGGCCACAAAAAGGCAAAACGGGAAGAGGACAAGGTACACGTACACAGCCGTGTGTGTGTTCTTCACATTAAACCGTCCTTTGAACCCGACGACATCCAACACACCCAGTGTCTGTGCCGTAGTACACAATTATTTCGCTTTGTTGTCGTAGTTGTACTGACTTGTATGGATAAAATGCAACGAACGCCCAAAGGTTGGAGGTGTCTATATTTTAGGAGTAGGAACGGCGGTGCTTGCTCCGTCTCGAAACGGAAGCATGTTCAATGGTCAAACGATCGAGAGGGAAGCAATGGAGCAATAAATGAGTACGCCCCCCACCCCCCACCCCCCACCCCACCGCCCCACCGCCCCCCGCTCGTACGTACGTAGCGCTGCGAGCTGCCTGGCCATATGATACGTACATACGTGTAATATGACGCGATTGTTCCTGCTATTTTTCAATTACAAATAAACCTCCGCGAAATGCCTGTCCAAACTACAGCAGCAGTCGAAGTGCGGTACTCGTAGGAGTTTTCCATGAAAAAACACATAAACCTACCAGGTATACAGCAGTGTTGGTTAGACACCGCACAGCAGATTCCCCGCAAAAAAAGCAATGCAATTGCTGCGCTGGTATTAATAATTAATACCTGATATGTATGATACCTGGCATCTGGTTTCTGGTACCTCCTGTATGTACTCGTATGTACCATAGTTCTCTTTTCCAGCTCAACTTATGCCTCTTGTGTCTTGTGTCCTTCTAGACTCACGCCAAGCCGCAAGCCGTGTTCATCCCGCTGTCTCCCCCTTCTCCCCCCTGATTTACTTGCCTCCTTCGTTATCGCGAACAGGGTAGACTTCAAGAGACTTACAGCTCTGGTTGACGAACGTACCAGGGATACGTATAATATGCGAAAAAAAACACTCTACCAGGTATACTGTACAAAAGAACTGGCACTCTCACGATAAAGTTATGGAGTGCAAAATTTCGGGGGAAATAAGAAAATTGGGATAGGTTACAAGCAGTAGTACGCGACGTGTGTTTAAGAACTTGGGAGTAGTTTAGAATTTCAGGCTGACTTTTTTTTTGTTTTCAAGACTACGAGTCGTATAAAGCCACAGTAAGTAAGCATTTGTGCACAGCGAGGAACGGCACTCTAAATCTCATACATAATGATAGCCCTTAACCCATTTAGGACTGCAGTCCCGATGTGGGTACAAAACACTTGGAATTAGACTAACATATTTATTTCTAGACAGTGCAGTTCTAAAAAGGTTAAGAGCCTATGCTCAACGTTGACGTCACAGTAGTATTATAGTAAGCCGCCAGCCCTACCGTACATAACCAAAATAGGATCGTACCTGGTAATTTTTTAACTGCTGTCGCGTACCTCTGTATACCATGGTATATATATAGAAAAATTAATATATATAACACATATATATGAAATAATACGAAATAAAACCCACACCTACATTACGGCCCTCTCACAAGAAACTTAGCGTAAAAATTCCAAAATTTCGGGGGGAATAAGAAATTCGGGAAGCGTTTATGCGGTTATACTTACGGGGGACCATAGTAAATAGGGACCCACCGTACCCACAAAAAAACTGTAGGTTTCCCCCATTTTTATTAACAAGATTTGGTCCTATTTACTATTAACCCTTTTAGAACTGCAGTCCCGTTTTGGGGACATATTACTTAGAATTAGAGTGTTTGTCCCCATAACGGGACTGCAGTTCTAAGAGGGTTAATACGGTCTTCCGTAATAGTGATTTACTATTAACCCTTTTAGAACTGCAGTCCCGTTTTGGGGACATATTACTTAGAATTAGAGTGTTTGTCCCCATAACGGGACTGCAGTTCTAAGAGGGTTAATACGGTCTTCCGTAATAGTGTACGTGTACCCACCCTTTCTCGAATAAGAAATCCAGTCCCGTTGCAGGCGATCGTCGGAAAACCCGAAACATATAGGTTTTTGTGTATGTGATGGGTCCTGCTCACTATGGTTTCCCATTAATAGTTGGCCTAACGTCCGGTGGCCGGTGGCTGTCGTTATGCTTGTTTCATAATATTACCACCAAAGGTACGACGATGTCCAACCCGGTTTCTTAGTATCAGAGGGCCGGTACTGCTGATTTTAACCAGGTATACTCGAATCATACTTGTAATATATTTACATAAGGTGCAGGTACTAAGGTACGGCCGGAAATATTATCACCATTTCCAGTCTGATGTGGATACTAAACGGTGCTTATATTTCGGTCATAGCAGTACAACATCGTATCGTATAATATGATATGTCGTACCACAGGTATTAAATTATTATACAGCACGCGCGATCTACTACTAAACTGTACGTAAGCGTAATAACACCAAGCTTAAGGTTGAAAAAAAAGGTGAGTTTTGGGGGATTTTTCGACCTCTCTCTCACGTATCACAATTTTTTTTTGCGCTGATTTTTTCAAAAATAGCGAAAAAAACTTTACCAGAATAATGTTTATGATATTATTACGTATGATATCATACGTACATAATGGTACCTGGTGCTACTTTTAATATGAAATCTGCATGTGATACGAAAAACAACGAACAACACAAACTGCAATCGGAACGGCGTTTGTGGCGACCGCAGGTTTCGCGGGCAGGGCCGAAGGCCTAGGATTTGTCCGAAATATATAAACACCATGATTACATCATATTCATAATCAAACGGTCCTTATATATCCGGACAGAAAACAAATATATATATGATCCCACACTAAAAATATAAGTACGAGAGTATGTATGTACGAGTACTGGTATGATATGTATATACGAGGCAACATTAAATCCAAGTGTAGAGCAATACTAAATCCAAGTAGTTTGCCGAAAAAAAAAGCTAAAGGCGGCTGAGCCGGAGACAGCAGCAGTGACCAAAAATTAACTACGACGTATGATGTGTACCATTGCAGCTTGTATAGCTACTGCTGCTGCTTGTACGTCCATTGCCCTGAGCGGCTCAGGCGACCACGCACGGAAACAGCAGCAGCAGCAGCAGCAGCAGCAAGCAGCAGAGGCATTCACCATCACATACTCTTCTCGCAAAAAAATATCAAGGGAGCACGAGTTTTTCCAGTACAGCAGATGTAAAAAAAAAACTCGCTCGTGCAAACAAATCAGTAGTATGATCTGATATCAGAGAGCGAATGTGTACTCGACTGACTTCTCTCCCCAGCCCATGCCGACTGAGATCCCCAACGTCTTACTCCCTCCCGTTCTCACCTTGTGCGCGAGCACGTCCAGGTCGCAGTCGATGTCCAGGGCCACCGGCCCCATGGCGAAGGGATTGTCTCCCTGGGATGGCTCCGCGGATACTCCATCAATCTTCATCTCGATGGCCACCTATAAGCTGCTGGCGAGCCCCCCCCAAAAACACAGAACCAGAGCAGTTATTATATACGAAATAATATGGAGCTTTGAGCTTTGACCCTTCCACCGCCCTCCAGCGTATTTATTTCTCCTCCCTTTTTTTTGTGCTCCTCCCTTCCGGTGTGCGTCTGCTGCTGTCTCCTCTCGAGTCTCGAGCGCGCGGTGGTATCCAGCACGACCGAGTACTCTACACAATCATAGATTATCGCTCAAGGCACGCTCTGGCCGCGGGACGGAGCGATAGGTACGGGAGTGAGAGCGCGACGGCAAGCACAGCAGCAATAGCAGCAGCAGCAGAAGCTGAACAGACAAAGACTCCCTCGCAGCAAACAACGTAAAAAAAAGCGCGAGCAAAAAGGTTTCCAGAAGAATATATGCGATTATTTTTTCTAGGGGATCGGGGTTACAGTTACAAAAGGCGGAGTAACCCGAGTAACCCCGAGATTCCATACGTACCCTACGCCACAGGTAGAAGAAGTTACGTAAGCCACTGCACCGGTGCCGGCCGCTCTCAAGTTCCCAGGGTCGCTTCTAGATCGTCCCGCGCTCGCGATAGCGCTGCTTCGACATGGATCCGGACCTCGTCGACCCCGGGATGTTCTTGAGGGGCTGCGAAGAGCCACTGGAGCAGTACCGGGAGTGTCTCATGACCAACTTGAAGGACTGGCACGGAAGGTTGTAGTTTGTGCATGATGACAAGACGATGTTGAATGTTGAGTCGCCTTTTTACGCAGCACGTACGTAGATTATCGCCGTGAGTGTCTACAGCAAAGTTTAGCAGTGCACACATCTTACGGGGTCGAGTTTGTTTGGTACGTTGTGGACTGGCTGTACGGACTCCGCTTCTTGAAAATATACCAGCGTTTATAGATAGAGCCATTGCTACTGCTGTACTGGTAGTAGTTAGTCGTGGTGACGGGGAGTTTTTAAGGGTCTGCGGCTGAACGTGTACTGCTGTAGAGAGTTGATGGGGGTCGGACGGCGACGTCGGGCTGACTTGTACGGTGCGTAAAATGACCTTGCATTGTATTTGTAGTCAATCGAACCTATATTGCGAATCACCGCACGTCCACGTTCGAGCCGAAAAGCCAACGGGATATATCCTGTCTGTGCTGCTTTTCCCTCCCCGCGGGCCTCGTAATGCAGTTGGTTGGATCTTTCGAGGCGGGCAGCGCGTTTTGGGACGTGAACCAAAAGAGACCAAAAGAGAACATCTTGATTGATTGATCGTCCATCGCGCATACACACACATGCATACATGCAAGCGGTAGCAAAGACATATGATACCAGTACGTACTCGTACACGCACTGCTACGAGCATACGTACGTAGTGGTCTACCGGGTCCGGCTCGGTGCACATTTAATACTACTATTAATAGGCGCCTTTTTTATTGGGCGACATGAAGTACGAAAACTCGGAATACACAGCGATTGAAGCATCATACATACGAGTAGGTAGCGTATGTAGAGGTCCGAGTATACAAGTACGAGTAGCCAACTTGTCAATGCTTCCTCCCTGCCCAACCTGATTCGACATCACAATCAACCAAACTGAATTGCGCCAAATCAATCACAGGGGTTTGCATCGAGGGAAGCTGTCGATGGTGAAGATTCACCACCTCGGACAGATGAACATCACCCGGTTTGACCACCAGAAGGTGACGGACACAAACGAGCTGGCGGCAATGTCACTCTCGTTTACAGCACACCGAATGCCCCACCTCTCTGTATGTATTTGTCGATGATGAGCGAGCGTAATGAGTACGGGTGCTTGGTGCGTGGTACGGCGTGCTGCGGTGTACTTCTTTGTCTGATGGTACATGTGATATGAATCTTCTTGCAGGCCTCTCCCTCAGGCACATTGATTGGTGAGGCCAACCGTGTTGTGTAAGACACATACCAGGTATCATAGAGTACAGCGCTACTCGTACTACTTTGTATACGATTAATACTACTGTTGAACTACTAGTGAAATAAACTGGAATGTCCGCCAATCAAGACTGGATTTATTGCTTGGAGGGGTCGATGCGGTCTACACTCCTCTACTATTACAGTAGGTACGATTGCTATGATACTACTGCAATCGCTTCTACGTAGCCTCAAGACGTTGACTCCGGGATCTCTTACGCGTATCTTGCCAATCTCAGGCTGCCTCCCTTCTTTGTGGTCGTTTTCTTGAAATAAATAGTTGTCCCTGCCTGTACTCTGTACAACACTGCTTGCTGTGTGTTGCATTTTCTGTCGTATCTTATACTCGTAGCCTAAACACGTGGGGGTTACCAGGTACGTACACACCATGGATGATCCGTGTTTCTACAGAACGGGGGCTTGCCCGTGTACAATACCATACAGACCTCGGACAGACAGATCACCTACAGATCATCTACAGATCATCTACAGATCATTCCTACTTGACGATCTACAGTAGATCTTTCAAGGCAGATATATCCCGATCTTGTATGAATGATCTAGATCATGGTGCAGGGTGGGACCCGTAAAATCTGCATGATCTCGTACATAGCAACCTGTTTTCCTGAGCTCGAGCTGTACTATTAAATGCAGATCCTGCACACCTCCTCTCACGAACAGCGGGTGAGGAACTAGATGGTCTGCTGTAGATAGATCATGATCTGTTCGAGAAGTAAAACATGCACGACGAGGCAAATAACGCCCCCCCTCCGCAAACCTGGGGAGGGGTGGTCGGTGTGCTGTGCCCCTTTTTCGCATCTGCGCACAAGATGTATCCCGCGCCTCCCAGCTGCTGCTGCTGCTGCCACGCATGCACGTAGTTGACCATAATGGTTGTTTTAAAGCCGTACACCGCGCCCACAAATAGCCGTTTTTTTTTTAAGAAGCACTACTATTACGGTGGACCATAATAAATACTAGTAAATAGGACCTACGGTACATACACAAACCTATATATTTACCTATTTTTACTCACAATATTTGGTCCTATTTACTATAAGGTCCTCCGTAAATAATAATACAGTAGTAGTAACTGCGTCAGCTGTGAGTTCGGCGGACAGAGTTGCTGATCACTCGTCCTTTTTGCCAAACTGCCTGATTTTGTACGTAAAACGTTGGCCAAAGCTGCGCGAAATAACTTGCCCCTTTCTTTTTGTTTGCTCTCTCTCTCTCTCTCTTTCTGAAGAATGGTTCGAAAGGCGTGTGTGCTGGTATGATGATAGTAGTGGCGATGATTTTTCAACCTTTTGGATGTTGTCGCGTAGGCTTACTACGTGTATACGAATGGTCGCGTGGGCTGTCCGTTGCCCTCAAGGAAAAAAGGCCGACAATGTTGAAGAGAAAAAAAAATTAAAAAAAATAGCGTCGCACCCTTTTTTGCGTTCGGAGGGTGGTGACCTGAGGAACTCCATACTAATAGTAAGTCACCCAAAAAAACTGATTTTTGGAGGGAAATAAAAATGCTATATATGTATGTACGATACCTGCGATGAACAGACGCGTGCTACGATAGAGATATAAGGTATACCTTTTTTTGGCTGAAACGTATTTCTGAATGACGGGCAGGGAGCGCTCCTTAACCCATTCAGAACTGAAAAAACTTATCCCACACTAATTCCAAGTGGTTTGTCCCCAAATTCGTGGGACCAGTTCTTAAGGGGTTAGTGTAATGGTACGGGCTAATAGGAAGGCCGGTAATTACCTCCTGTATATGTAATTGGTCCGTTTTCGTATAACTTGGATGGCATTACTCGTAGTATTCGGTAATCGGGGTATTTATAATATCTGAGGGCCATACTTGGAGCCCGTCCCGAGTCAGATATCATCTGGCCCGGGATTAATATAAAGCTGCTTCTCTTCTACGCTGACGCGTGCTACGGTAGAGGTAGCACCTTTTGGCCGAATCGTTTTCTGAACGATCGGGCTCCTTAACCCAAATTCGTCGGACTTTCATTCATTTGTGTGACGAATATTGTTTCAGAGTATACCTCGGTCATGAGATTTCGCATCCGGCAGCACTTTTAGTTTCCTCCAATATCGTTGTTTCGGTGAGGTATGACGCTCCTTAACCCTTTTAGAACTGCAGTCCTGTTTTGGGGACAAATTACTTAGAATTAGAGTGGTTTGTCCCCATAACGGGACTGCAGTTCTAAAAGGGTTAAGTGAGGAGCTCAGAAACAAACATGGTGCACCTCTATCGTAGCATGCGTCCGCTTGACTCTACTGCGGAAAGTGAGTAACGCCAAGGATGCTTAATAGACAAACCTGCAAGGGGATACTCTGTGTCTCACCCAGTCGTATGCCCTGGTAGCGCGTTAACCCCAAACCGTCGGAATCTCATTCTTGGGAGTTGCAGAAAAGTTTTATTCTATACTTAAGGGCCCGAATTAACGAGTATAAAATAAATTCGATTTGGAAAAAATAAAATTCAAATTCGCTTTTCATTGGTCAACACACGCAGCCAGCACCAATATTATGCCCAAAGATCCTAAATCTTTGGTGCTGGTGCTTGTGTTGACCAATGAAAAGCGATTTGATTTTTTTTTTTTCCAAATTATTTTTTTTTCTTCTTCGTTAATACGGCCCAAAGGGCCCGTTTAACGAAAATGAAAAAAAATATTCAATTTGGAAAAAAAAAAAAATCCGCTTTTCATTGGTCAACACGCACACCAGCACCAACGATTGGATCTTCTTTTTTTTTTTTTTTTTTTTTTGTCTATCCATTTATTATCTTCGCACTTCCGTCTTTCTCCCTCCTGTCCGTAACTCAGATCCGGGGTCACAAAGTAGGCTCCCTCTCCCTCCTCCCCTACTACGGTTCTTGCTTGCATTTTTATCGCGAGAAGATTTCAGCACTTTCTTCCTCGTCAACTCTCGTCGAATTTTGCTTACCCACGCTACAATATGCGCTCTCGACAGACGGTGTCATTTGAGAATAAAAACCTCCATGGGGAGAATCGAACCCTCGACATCCGGGCCTACAGGCTTCGTGGCTACCAGTTAGACCACCGGGGCGACCGGCTTGGGGGGTGCTGGTGCGTGCGTTGACCAATGGAAAGCGAATTTGAATTTTATTTTTTCCAAATTGAATTTATTTTATACTCGTTAATATGGGCCCTAATAAGGCCATGGGATTGTTCGTCGGGTATATATACGTAGCTCGTTTCTTTTTCTCGAAAATCAGTTTTTTTTTTTTTTTTTTTTTTTGCGGGTGAGGTATGGAGCCTCCTAAATAAGCCACGACCCAGAAAAAACAGGGAGCACGTCTACCGTATATAGCATGCGTCAACAATACGATGGCCTGCTGAGTATACAATAAACAAATATTGCAACAACACAAGATTGTATAATTCCCACGATTTGGGGGGGTTGACACCCCTTAAGAACTGCAAAACGTATCCCTCACTTACGTAATTCCAAGTAGTTTGGCTCAAAAAAACGGCCGGGGACCGGTTCTTAACCCCTTAAGAAACTGGTCTCACGAATTCGGGGACAAACTACTTGAAATTACGTAGTGTGGGGATTTGTTTCCAGTCTGAATGGGTTGAGGGGTTGAGGAGCCCGATCATCCAGAAACCATTTCAGCCAAAAATGGTTTCGTACCTCTATCGTACCACGCCCTTAAGAAATGGTCCCACGAATTTGAGGACAAACTACTTGAAATTAGTGTGGGGATTTGTTTCCAGTCTGAATGGGTTAAGGGGCTAAGGAGCCCGATCATCCAGAAACCATTTCAGCCGAAAATGGTGTCGTACCTCTATCGTACCACGCGTCCTTAAGGGCCCGTTTTAACGAAGAAGACAAAAAAAAAATTTGGAAAAAAAAAAAAAAAATCCGCTTTTCATTGGTCAACACACGCACCAGCACCAAAGATTAGGATCTTGGGGCATAATATTTGGTGCTGGTGGCGTGTGTTGACCAATATGAAAAGCGAATTTGAATTTTATTTTTTCCAAAGTGAAATTATTTTATACTCGTTAATTCCGGCCCTTAACCCCTTAAGAAATGGTCCCACGAATTTGAGGACAAACTACTTGGAATTAGTGTGGGGCATTTTTTCAGTTCTGAATGGGTTGAGTTCGCACCGGGGAAGAGGGGGGGGGGGGGGGGATGCTACGATCGTAGAAGTATTTTTTTTTGGCTCAAAACATTTTCTGAATAACCGGGCTCCTTAACCCAAAGTCGTCGCCGGAATTTTTCCCCCATTCTTGTATATAAGTTGCACTGTTTTTCAGGTTTATACTGAACTAAAGACATGGGATTGCAGTTTTTTTTGTTTTTTTTTTTCAATTTTTTTTTCGGGGGGGGTGAGGTCTAGATATATAGAGCTCCTCGAGTGACCAACAAACCACCCTAAAAGAAAAATACACGGTGCACCTCTATACCTTAATCCTTTCAGGACTGCAGTCCCGTTTTGGGGACAAACCACTCTAATTCTAAGCAATTTGTCCCCATAACGGGACTCCAGTCCTATAAGGTACTGGTCATACGTGTTTGGGGACAAACATCTTGGAATTAGTGTGGGATACTTTATTTCAGCTCTGAATGGGTTTAGAACTGGCCACACGTATTTGTGGACAAACTGCTTAGAACTACGAGTATGAGTGTGGGATCATGTTTTCAGTTCTGAATTGGTCAAGAACTGGTCATACGTACCTATTTGGGGACAAAATATTTGGAATTAGTGTGGGATACTTTTTTCAGTTCTGAATGGGTTAATGTTAAGGTCTTAGTCCGTTGGGCTACTGGTAAAAGGTTAACCAATCGCCTACCCGAACTAAGCCTTATAACAGTATGTAGAGGTTTTTGCGTATTCCGTAGGTCCTATTTACTAGTGTTTACTATGGTCCCCCGTAATATTACTACGGGGGGCCATAGTAAATAGGACCTAATAATGTTAGTAAAAATAGGTAAATATATAGGTTTTTGCGTATACCGCAGGTCATGTTTACTATGGTCCTCCGTGATAGCAGGGACTCGGCGCAGGTGAAATATGTCACACACTCGACAGATCATCCATTCCCTCTTGATGATATACTGTAGATCCTTCACGACAGATGTACTTAAGATCTGTATGATCTGTATGATCTGTATGATCTGTATGATCTGTATGATCCAGCTCCTCATGTTGACCAGGTGGGACCGGTTTTACCCGTGCACGATGTACAGTAGATACATAGTTTCCCCGGGTTGGACATGCACTATACCACGTACAGATCCTGCACAAAATGTCGTAACGGTAGTTTAGGATCTAGATGATCTATCTGTACAGTAGATAGATCGTGATTTGTGTCCGACGTCTGAAACATGTTTACTGTTCAGATAGGGTACCTCTCGCTGTTAATAATGCCTTTTAGGGAGTTCCAGAGGGGGAAATGGAGACGATAAAAAAAATGTCGATTACGGCAAAACGGCAACTAACTACGTAATTGGGGGGATGGCCACACAAAAATCGGTGTCCGAGTTTTCAATGCCAAAGGAGGCGTAAGGCACGCGGGCACAGAACAGCATGCATGGTCCTGCCCGCACTGCTGGGTGCGTGCCCGTACGTACATACGGATGGGCGCTGCTCACGCTGCTCGTACGTACGTAGATGAGTGATAAGCACCGAAGTTCTGATTCGGTTTGGCCGCTATCCCTTGTATCCCCTTATATCCATTGTATCCCTTACTTATATACCTTAGGACCATTATTATCGAGCAGCTTTTTTCCCATAATTATTTCCAAATATTTGTTTCCAAAAAAAAAAGGAAAAAGAGGAAACATAGGGAAAAAAAATGGGAATATAGGAAAATTCTTCAGAGGGCAAAAGGTTTGGAAGGCTTTTCGCGTCCCAATGAATGTAAGAAAAATAAAATGGGAAAAATTGGAAATCTAGAAAATTGCGCGAAAACAAAATGGAGTTTTTGGAAAACTATGGCTCCTGTTATAAGGATTACCCTGGGTTGGGTAATCGATCGATCGATTACCCAGCCCAGGGTAAGTTCATCCCAAAAAAACGAGAGAGGGGGGTCGAAGATGCGGCTATTCAAAACAACAAAATGAGGCTATATATTTCCCCACACCTCGTGGTGAGGCCTAAGCATCACGGATAGGGTCATCAACGAGGTCATCAAAGGCCTGGAGCAGGTCGGGTGGTGGCGGAGAAGGGGATACCAGCGATAGGAAACGGGTGACGGCAGAGCATAGGGGCTCAGCACGTTGTTCTCGTGCCCCAGTCGCCGAAGGCGCGGTGCTCGATTCGGGCGAGACAGCTGGATGTAATACCTTCACCCTCCGATAAGAATGGCCCTTAAAAGGGGACCGTCTTGAAGGGCTCACTACTGCTGTTGCAGTGTTGCAGTAGGAGCTTTGCGCTGGCGGGTGTCTTTGTAACTGTCGTTGTCAACTGTTACGGGAGACCTATGGAGTGAACAGGGGACCTGCGGTACAGACAAAAAGAAAACTACCAGGTATCTAGTTACCTATTTTTAGGAACAATATTTGGTCCTATTTCCTATGGCCACTCCGTAATATTATTATTATTATTATTATTATTATTATTATTATTATTATTATTATTATTATTGTTATTATTATTANTTTGTTTGTTTGTTTGTTTGTTTGTTTGTTTGTTTGTTTGTTTGTTTGTTTGTTTGTTTGTTTGTTTGTTTGTTTGTTTGTTTGTTTGTTTGTTTGTTTGTTTGTTTGTTTGTTTGTTTGTTTGTTTGTTTGTTTGTTTGTTTGTTTGTTTGTTTGTTTGTTTGTTTGTTTGTTTGTTTGTTTGTTTGTTTGTTTGTTTGTTTGTTTGTTTGTTTGTTTGTTTGTTTGTTTGTTTGTTTGTTTGTTTGTTTGTTTGTTTGTTTGTTTGTTTGTTTGTTTGTTTGTTTGTTTGTTTGTTTGTTTGTTTGTTTGTTTGTTTGTTTGTTTGTTTGTTTGTTTGTTTGTTTGTTTGTTTGTTTGTTTGTTTGTTTGTTTGTTTGTTTGTTTGTTTGTTTGTTTGTTTGTTTGTTTGTTTGTTTGTTTGTTTGTTTGTTTGTTTGTTTGTTTGTTTGTTTGTTTGTTTGTTTGTTTGTTTGTTTGTTTGTTTGTTTGTTTGTTTGTTTGTTTGTTTGTTTGTTTGTTTGTTTGTTTGTTTGTTTGTTTGTTTGTTTGTTTGTTTGTTTGTTTGTTTGTTTGTTTGTTTGTTTGTTTGTTTGTTTGTTTGTTTGTTTGTTTGTTTGTTTGTTTGTTTGTTTGTTTGTTTGTTTGTTTGTTTGTTTGTTTGTTTGTTTGTTTGTTTGTTTGTTTGTTTGTTTGTTTGTTTGTTTGTTTGTTTGTTTGTTTGTTTGTTTGTTTGTTTGTTTGTTTGTTTGTTTGTTTGTTTGTTTGTTTGTTTGTTTGTTTGTTTGTTTGTTTGTTTGTTTGTTTGTTTGTTTGTTTGTTTGTTTGTTTGTTTGTTTGTTTGTTTGTTTGTTTGTTTGTTTGTTTGTTTGTTTGTTTGTTTGTTTGTTTGTTTGTTTGTTTGTTTGTTTGTTTGTTTGTTTGTTTGTTTGTTTGTTTGTTTGTTTGTTTGTTTGTTTGTTTGTTTGTTTGTTTGTTTGTTTGTTTGTTTGTTTGTTTGTTTGTTTGTTTGTTTGTTTGTTTGTTTGTTTGTTTGTTTGTTTGTTTGTTTGTTTGTTTGTTTGTTTGTTTGTTTGTTTGTTTGTTTGTTTGTTTGTTTGTTTGTTTGTTTGTTTGTTTGTTTGTTTGTTTGTTTGTTTGTTTGTTTGTTTGTTTGTTTGTTTGTTTGTTTGTTTGTTTGTTTGTTTGTTTGTTTGTTTGTTTGTTTGTTTGTTTGTTTGTTTGTTTGTTTGTTTGTTTGTTTGTTTGTTTGTTTGTTTGTTTGTTTGTTTGTTTGTTTGTTTGTTTGTTTGTTTGTTTGTTTGTTTGTTTGTTTGTTTGTTTGTTTGTTTGTTTGTTTGTTTGTTTGTTTGGTTGTTTGTTTGTTTGTTTGTTTGTTTGTTCGTTTGTTTGTTTTTTCTCAGATGAGCTTCGACGAAATCCTCGAGCTCACAGCTGTTGTTTTTTTTATTATTTTTTAAATAATATGTCCGTAAACGTCATCACCGTTCGTACATTACAATGAAAACCGAAAAGTTCCTCACTTTTCCAGACAGAGGGGGAACACAGTGCAGGGCACCTACATAAACAAGAATCAGGAAATCTGGTCCAGGCTGGGTTTCTTATTTGAGAGAGAGGGTGTTTTCTACAATAGTTTCAAGATAACGGCTCCCGGATTTATTATTTTCCTGTAAATCTCAGGCTGGCTTTTTCTTGTTAGCCTGTTTCTTAGTAGCAGGTGTCCTGTACAGACCCGTCTGGGTGTGCTGGATGTCGACGGGTAGAAAGGACGGTTTAATGTTAAGAACACACGCACTTGTACGAAGTGTTCACGAAAACAAATAATTCACTCGATGATTTGGCGGTCCAGACCCCCCTAGTCTCGTAATACCTGACAGGAAAGAGACGGGAGGTTTCTTTGCCGCTGTGCTGCCCGCTCTCCCTTCGCCGTGCGTAGACCCTGACTCTGTCAACCAACCCTTTTGCGACTTGAAGACAGGTTAGCGACCAAAAATATGCCACCTATATATATAATATATATATATATATATGTGTGGTGTTGTCAGCTGTCTCGTAGTGGGAGCGCGGCGGCATACGTAATACGACCACGTAGTAGTGGTGTGATGCTGTGTGATCCGCGTCAGAGACATTCCTTGCGCTGCCTACCGGGTACATACAGTACATACCACCAGCATACAGGCCCATGAACAAGAAATAACAAAAAAAATACTGCTATATGTGTCACGGGGGTCCATAGCAAACAGAACCTATGGTAAAGGCAAAAACCTATCAATTTACCTACTTTTACAAACAATATTTGGTCCCCTATTTTACCTACTTTTACTACCAATATTTGGTCCCCTATTTTACCTATAAATACTTTTACTAACAATATTTGGTCCTATTTACTATGGTCCCGCGTAATACTGAAGAAGAAAGTAAGACTCGCTTTTTTGGACGAAGCTAAGAAAATTGGATTAAGAAATCGCGCTCAGCCGGGAGCGCTTACCCCAAATATTAAGCAACAGCCTAGCTACTGTATGCTCAGGGTTAAGGTTGCTCAAGGCTGGTGTCACAATAAGGTTTTGAGCAATCAGCAATGCCCTCCTAGCGGTGGTGGCTTATTCGACCGAGTTCCTCGCACGAGGAAAGCTCAGTGTGATATCTCACCCCCCAAAAAATATGACCTCGAGGAAGTTTTTTTTTCGCTCCACCCCGACCCGACTACCAGCAGGTACGGGTAGCCATAGTAAATAGGACCCGACGGTACACCCAAAAAAAACTATGCCTTTCCCTAAGTTCACCAACAAGGTTCGGTCCTATTTACTGTAGCCCCCTGTAGCAGCCCTAAAACGAATGGTATACTATCGCAGGGGAACCATAGTAAGTACTATTAATAGTAAACAGGACCTACAGCACACCCATTTTTATTTTTTACCTTCACATAGCGTGTAGAGGGGAGCGGAGGGCTCCAGACTATCTGTTTTTGACTGGCTTTGATCGCTCTGCGGACCCTTCGGGTTCCACTTTTATTTCAGTATACCTTTTTTTTTGGGTAAGTTAGCCTGTGACCACGGGAATCGACCGTGTCAAGTGTTGGATCAGCGCGGACCAGATGGAGGTACTGGATAGAGAGACCGGCACGGTTTTTAATGTGCAGACAACAACAACAACAACTAACAATAGTTTGTCCTATTTGCTACGTATGGTCCCCCGTAGTGGTCCTACTAACAAACAAATATACTACGACAACGGGGATACCATAGTAAATACGTACAAACCTACGGTACACACACACACAAAAACCTATATATTTCCCATTTTTTACTGACAATATTTGGTCTTATTTACTATGGTCCCTCGAAAATAGTAACACGACCGTACTAACCGCTAGGTGGCCACTCGAGGCACTCAATCCGGCCAGAAAACAGCGATTCTATACTATAATCAAGTGATATCCCTACGCTAAGTAAAGGTTGTTGAAGGATGGAGTCACAGCACAATTATAAGGCTTGTTCCTGGCAGGCGTTTTCCTAGTACGTACGTATGCGTTTCTTGTTGTCGGGCCCATACTACTCATTGTCGGTCGGTCGAGTACACCCCTCTCCCCTCTCTGCCTCAAGAGTCTGGGCTGTTTCGTGTGGCCTATACGCCTACATGCCGTTGGAACTCTCAACAGGGATTGAGGATTCATTCCACACCTCGGATAGACATATCTACCGATAGGTCATCTATAGATACATCATGGTCTAGACCATCTCAAGATAGATCATGATCTAGATCATCTCAAGATAGATCTTGATCTAGGTCATCTACAGATAGATAATTTACAGATATATCATGATCTACATCAACTGCAGATACATCATGATCTAAGTCGTCTACAGATAGATCATGATCTACATAGATAATCTAATTCCTCGCCCGCCGTTGTCAGAGGTTGTGCAGGATCTGCATATTAGTACAGATGTACATACCCCAGGAAATACGCTAAATCATCCGGATTATACGCCCCCCCCCCCCCCGGCAACATGGGCTACTCGTACAGTAAAATCATATGTGCACGATCGGGAATAGATATGCCTTGAAAGGTCTACTACTTGTAGATCATGAAGCGGAAATGACCTATGACGCGTGCTACGGTAGAGGTAGCACTTTTTGGCTGAATCGTTTTCTGAACGATCGGGCTCCTTAACCCAAATTCGTCGGACTTTCATTGTTATGACGAATAATGTTTCAGAATATACTTCGGTCATGACATTCATCATCCGGCAGCACTTTTATTTTTCCTCCAAAATCTTGTATCGGTGAGATATGACGCTCCTTAAGTGAGGAGCTCAGAAAAAACATGGTGCACGTCTATCGCAGCATGCGTCCTATATAACCTTCCAGAGGCTTGAAAGGGTTTCTGCGCGAAGACGCATACATGCCGCGGTAGGGGTGGACCACTATTATTTCTGAGGGTTCTCACTTAAGGAGCTCGATATATATTTATATCTCACCTAAAAACTGACACTTATTCTTTTTTCTTTTTTCCATCCCATTTATTATCTTCGCACTTCCGTCTTTCTCCCTCCCTACTGCCTGTAGTCGTAACTCAGATCCGGGGTCACAAAGTAGGCTCCTCTCCCTCCTCCCCCACCACGGTTCTTGCCTTGATTTTTATCGCGCAGAGGGTTCAGCCTTCCCAACGCTCGTCGATTTTCATCGAATTTTACAGAGTGGGGAAACACGCGTAGAATATACAATATATGGGGCTGGATGGAATTAACTGATTATTTGCTTGAGCTAGTGTGGATTAGTTCATGTTTGACATACGAGGGACACGATAAACAATCCCACAAATCTTGAACGTAAAATACGAGTGCGATTCCAACGAGAAAGCATGCCTTCTAAGGCGTATGCCTTAGTGGGTAGTTCCTAAAGCTAGAGAGCCCCCCCTCCCCAGTCAGTCGAACATGTTTTTATCCAGAACGCTCTAACGCTACCGACCGATATTCTCTTTTTCATACCACGTGTATGATTATCCAAACAAATCATCTCAAATCAACCAAGCGTACATACACGCACACAAGTTGGCGACAGCTACAAATTAATCCTTCATGCTCGAGTTGCTATGTATGATACATGGCAACACTACTTAGCTTGTACGGGATAGCTATTTTTTCGTTGTATGTATGTGTACCCGGTAGCTGATAGTCTGCGCGCATCCGCCGACTGTCGGAGATGCTAGCCCTTCATTCCGAATCGTGGTCCGGACCAATCAGAAGCCGTGGAGGATCATGGTGCACGCGTCCGCCGGCTGTCAGAGATGCCTGCCCTCCATTCTGAAGCGCGGTCCGGACCAATCAGAAGCCGTGGAGGACCATGCTGCGGGCATCCGCCGGCTGTCGGAGATGCCTGCCCTCTATTCCGAAGCGTGGTCCTGACCAATCAGAAGCCGTGGAGGATCATGGTCCGCATCCGCCGGCTGTCGGAGATGCCTGCTCTCCGTTCTGAAACATGGTCCGAGCCAATCAGAAGCCGCGGAAGCTAGAGACGGCCGCCCGTCTACAAACCGCTCCGACTTAGATTATACGTACGGCCACCGGCCGAAATCCACATACGAAGTATATATATATATCTGTACTACTCTGTGTACGAGTGTTCCAACAGATGCTCCTCATCGGCCAACGTACGACACAAGATGTTTTCCGGCAGTTACAGTTTTCCTCCTGCGCAACTGTTACGGAGGACCATAGTAAATAGGGGACGTACGGTACAGACTCAAACCTATATGTTTACCTATTTTTACTACGTAACAATATTTGGTCCTATTTTCTACCAGGTATGGTCCACCGTCAATAGTTACGCTATTAATAGCGACAGCTTAGGGCCCGAATTAACGAGTATAAAATAAATTCAATTTGGAAAAAAATAAAATTCAAATTCGCTTTTCATTGGTCAACACACGCACCAGCACCAAATAGTATGCCCCAAGATCCTAATCTTTGGTGCTGGTGCGTGTGTTGACCAATGAAAAGCGAATTTGAATTTTATTTTTTCCAAATTGAATTTATTTTATACTCGTTAATTCGGGCCCTTATGGCCCGTTTTAACGAAGAAGAAAAAAAATCAATTTGGAAAAAAAAAAATCAAAATCCGCTTTTCATTGGTCAGAACCCGCACCACCACCCAAGATTATACCCCAAGATCCTAATCTTTGGTGCTGGTGCGTGTGTTGACCAATGAAAAGCGGATTTGAATTTTTTTTTTCCAAATTGATTTTTTTTCTTCTTCGTTAAAACGGGCCCTTACACTATACCGACTCCTAAAACAAAATCCCACTTAACACTCAGGCCATGGGATTGGGCGTTCATCGGGTATTATATACCAATTATGTTTTCTTCCAAAATCATTTCTTTGGGTGAGGTACACCGGTACATATATCATAGATAGAACTCTCCTCAGGTCACCACGCTCAGGGAAAGAAAAAACAGGGTGAACCTCTACCGTCGTATGCGTCAAGCCATCCATATTGTCGTGGCCTATAAATACATGTACAATATTGTGGGTGGTCTCGTGTGAGAGCTCCCCGGCTTTTCGTAGACGTAGATTTGAGCCTTTTTCGCGATATCTCGCGATGAGGTCCACCCGGCGGCACGCAACTCGCTCATCGTGCTCGACTATCCCTGCTCTGCTTACTCTGCAAACGGCGGCCTCGGCCTTGCGCTACACGAGGGCCACGGGGGTTCGTTTGTTTGAGGATTTATTGCCTATTTGTCGCAGGCTCGCCATACGAACGCACGTCGTTTTTTTTTTCTGACAGTCCCGTGCGGGATGATTATCTGTTTTGGACCTTACGAGACCCCAAAAATATCTACGAGTACCGCACGCGCTCCTCATGCACTCCTCAGGAGCGTGTCGGGAGAATTAATCGGTGTACGTGCACGTCGGCCTGGATATTATATAGTACCGGGCAGGGCCTCGTGTGCGCTCGCGGGCGTGAACATGCAGGCGATGAGCGCTGCAGCAACGTTTACCAAGAATATGGTGATGGAGAGCGCACATACTAAACACACACGCTCTTTTTTTTTTACACGCAGCTATATATGATACATGCATAATCAAAGGTTCCGTTTTTTTATATCGACGTATTGCATTTAGAGTTGTCCTGTGGGCTACATGCAAGATCCAATATTGATTATTATGTTTTTATGCTCGATACTGGATTTTACGAACTACTTTACCGCTGATACGTACACGTACAGATTTTATAACTTACTGCTGATATACACGTACGTACGTACGTACGTAACAGAATACCTCAGTACCACAGGGTGATATTTACAAGGAATAAGACAATCGGGAGCCGGTATTTTGAAGTTATTATTACAGTAGTATAAAACGCATCCCCTCCTCTCATGTAAATAAGAAACCTAGCCTCCGTTTGTGAGTGTTTCTCATTAGGTGTCCTGTACTACTGCTGTACACCCCTTGGCAGTACGGAGTCGTTTTGTTCGCCCTAAGCTTAGCTATAAATATACCTCAGTAGACTACTCCTCACCGTTACGGGAATTGCACGAAGCCGCAGGCGGGCATCAGCCCGCCGCGGCGAAGCCCCCCTTGTATATATATATATATTGCTGTAGTATTATTACAATCTTTGCCATCCGACAATGTGCAGCATGATGAGCTTCAACGTTGATCACTCATAACATTCCCGAAGGCAAAAAAAAAAACACGGAAACAAAGGAAAGCTATGCGTACAAAGTCTAACTTCCTTCTACAGTAGGCCTACTTATATTAGTATTATATTTTCCATCCGACAATGTGCAGCATGATCTTCAGCATCGTTTTCGTGATGCCGCCCGGACAGCTGATCATGGCGCGCATCCGGCGCCTCTCGGAGATCCCCTCCATGCCGAAGCGCGGGCCGGACCCGTCAGAAACGGCGGAGCTAGAGGCGGCCGTCCACCTGCCCCGCCCGCCACAGCAGGCGAGGAGACTCTCCAACGTTTCTTCCCAGGGAAGCACCAGCCAGGGGCCGTCTGATGAGTCCACTACCTCAGGTGAGAGGAGAGCGTGAGAGTGTGAGAGAGGGGGGAGGACGAAACAAACATTTCGATTGGTTGAGATATCACGAGGCTTGTTTTTGATTGGTTTTGAGACAGGACGACGCTAACGTTTGACTGGTTGTGAGAGAGGACGAAGCAAACATTCGATTGGTCGAGAAAGGATGGAGCTAACTCTTGATTGGTGGAGAGAGGACGAAGCTAACGTTTGATTGGTTGGAGAGAGGGCGAAGCTATTGTAACCCTTGATTGGTTGGAGAGAGGACGAAGCTAACTCTTGATTGGTGGAGAGAGAACGAAGCTACCTTTTGATTGGGCGCTGAAAACCGACTTCATCGAGTGGTGGGTGTTTTCTAGTCAAGGGCCGTCTGACATTCCACCACCCCCACAAGAGAGCGTAAGATAGAGGACGGAGCTGACTTTTGATTGGGTGCTCGAGGACGAAGCTATTATTTGTTTTGTTTGGAGAGATAACGAAGCTAACATTCGATTGGTCGGAGAGAGGACGAAGCTAACATTCGATCGGTCGGAGAGAGGACGAAGCTAACATGCGATTGGTTGGAGAGAGGACGAAGCTTACAACTTTGATTGGTTTGAGAGAGCACGAAAGCTAACTTTTGATTGGTTGCCGAAAGTCGACCCGAGCCGAGTAGCAGGCGTTCGCTAAGAAGGGGTGACGAGTTCCACTAACTCCGGTGATCGCGTGGGAGAAGACGAAGCTTAACTTTCGATTGTTGTGTTGTCCAAATCCCGCCCCTAACGGAGTTGGCGCCTCTTCGTGTGGGGTAGGACTGAGTGACTGCCGCTGTTGGCATGCTGTGCTTGAGGCGGCTGTCTCCAGAGAGAGGCCTGCAGAGATTTTAACATCGAACCGAGCGAGTTGTTGAGCACTCACCCACCGGAGTTTCGCGATTGGCTGCTCCGCCACCGGGCGAGTGCCGCTGAAGGTAAAAGTGGGGTACCATGTACTAATGTTTACATGAGGTTCCTCACGTTTTAGGAACTCTGTATCTCCTCGCTCCAACAACCGATTTTTTTAGGGGAAACAAAAAAGTTGCGACGTATCTACGGTAGCTAATACCCGATAAAAAGAAGTGTGGATTCGCCCAGACGTGCGATCGTGTTTCAGGCGCTCGATTTTTCCGGGACGGTAAGGTTGCCAATACCGAAAAAACTGAAAAAATAAAAAGGTGTTTTTCGGGACAGATCTGGTCGATGTAGAGAACCCTTGCCGAAATTAGAATGTTCGGTATCATATATAATAGCACCGTTACTGTTGTACAGAGAAAACGAGCGCAGAGATCGCACCCGCCCGCCCCCCCCCCCCCTCCTGTGCAAACTCAACGCTCTCTTACGAGTAAGCCCGACACACTGTCGATCCCCAGGGGCTACGAAGATATCTAACGAACGATATTGTAAAAGTGCACACCGGACCCAAAACTATTGGGCATGTAACTACTGCTACTCATTGAAGCTGTCACCCATACGCAAGTCCGCCTCACAAGCGGTTCTTAGTAGGATGCAGCTCACCCTTCATGCGACTCACCCCAACACCTCACGGGCGAATCACGCTTTGTGCGAGCAATGTCTTTGCCTGGTCGGCGAAAACCGACGTGCTCCGTCCCGGCATTGTAGGGATACGAAAGTCTATGGTCATACGGGCTACGGTCATGCATGGCATGAGTACAGCCCCCCCCGGCCCCACTCGCTGGCCCTGCCACTCAAGATGCGGTTACTCCTCTGTTACTGTACCCATCAACAATATCAGCTGCTTCTTCTTAGGTTGAGCCGCAAGCTACAAAGTGGCGATAAAGTAGAAAATACTTTTAAATTATTATCTGGTTGTTGTCTTGAGCCGCATTGTTTTTCACACACACGCCCGCCGCTACGATAGAGCACCATACGGCATACCACTCTGTCCAGGTACATTAGCTACATCAGGATATCCATAAATATAAGCTACATGTGTCACGTTCGGCACCATATGACGGCGACCATTGACAAAGAGGCATGATTACGTGTTCATACCACAAAGAGAGGACGAAAGGAACAAACCTTGGTGATTTAACAGGGGATGGGCGGCTACCATCCCCGGTTTTGTCTTCGACAGAAATATAAGCTACATACGTACCGATCTGGTATCGTATTTGGTGTTATACCAGGTACCACGACGCTGGAGATGGACAAAGAGGCACAATTACGCATCCATGTGGTACGTAGCTGTATATACAGGACTCTACGTACTGTATGCCTTTTTGGAATCCGTATATACGTAGTAGAACAAGTGGCGTCGCTCTTCTATCAATAGCAGGCGGTGCGACGCGTGCACGACGGAGGTATACCTTTTTTTGGCGGAAACGTTTTTTTCTGAATGACCGGGCTCCTCCTTAACCCGATATCATCGGACTTTCGTTTTTTTTGCCGCAAAATTGTTTTCGTTGTGTACTTTATTCAGGCCATGGGAATTGACCATCGGGGTACCGTACGTACGTATAATAGCACCTATATTTTTCTCCAAAATCGTTTTTCTGGTGTGTGGTGTGGAACTCTTCAAGTCACCACCCTTAGAAGGCAAAAAAAAAAAAAACATGGTGCACCTCTATCCGAGCCGGCGTTCGTACGCATGTCGGGAATAGGGGATGCTAAATTACGTTAGAATAACAGTATTATTCCCATATGTTTTCACACTTGCTCTGACCTGCTTCTGCGTGCGTCCTGTCATGATTTTTGACCTCGGGGGCTTTTGTCTCCTGCCATGAGTAAAACTTGGCTCGTGCTTCCTGCCCATGGTTGATCGTTCTTTGTTTCCCGCGATTTTTACCTTGGGCCCTTCTGTGGAAATTATGAGAGACAGCTGGATGAACTAGTACGTCCTGAGTGCTGTAGTAAAAGATGGATCGAGTAAGTGCATTCCCCGCGCCGACATTCCTGTACTTCCGCGAGAGCAACCAGACAGCTGAACGCACTGGGTGTATGATGGAACAAGCAACTGCAAGTACGCCACAGATGTTAAGAATCTGATAATTAACAATTCAGACTGATATTGTTTCGGAGGGGGGGGGGATAATGCGACCTCTTTGTACTGAAAATAGTGTGGAAAACAGAAGAATAAGAGATTATTATTAACATCTGCCACGTGCTGCAGTCCGCCTCGGCTTCCCTGTGCTCTCTAGAGAGCAGCCACTGTTGGCAGCTGGATGAGCTATCATACACAAAAGACGGAGCTGAGTGACTATATATATATAAATATATATATATATATATACCCCGAACCGACATCCCTTCGTTCCCGAGAAAGAAAATGAGACAGCCGGGTGAACTAATAAAATACGGGGAGCGCGAGCACACTACCGCCCCGCATCGACTTTCCCGCGTGCCCGAGAGGACAACTAGACGGCCCGGAATGAAGTTGCATAGTAAAAGACGGAGAGAGTACACTACGTACTCCGCACTGACTTTCCGAGCAGGTCAACTATTACGGGGGACCATAGTAAACACTAGTAAATAGGACCAAATATTGTCAGTAAAAATAGGTAAATATATACCTGATATATTTTTGTGTTTACGTAGGTCCCTATTTACTGTGGTCCTGGGTAATAGTTGAATGAAAACCACGGCAGTACGTAGTTAAAACGGACGGATTGAGCAACTATATATACCCCGCACCGACACGCCTCTCTCTCTGTCTCTCAAACCGAGAAGGCAAGGAGACAGCTGATTGGTCGAACTAGTAACAGTAAAAAAAAAGACGGGAGCGGGGTGAGCGAACTCCATCCATCCACCCTTATAGGGGTGGCGGCATATTATTTTCTAAGCTCATAATATCTCACCCCGAAAACAAGAACTTCGAAGAAATTTGTTTCGTGCTTACCCACCCCGAGGAGCTA
>MEHQ01003978.1:0-14622 GCA_008828725.1 Saccharina japonica | reverse complement strand
TACAAGGCTCCCCTTCGGGGAGTGGGGTGTTCCCCGCAGGGTGACGCAAGCTTGCACGTCCCACGGAAAAACCGACCTATCGCCATCCAGCTGTAATTGTAGAAAAGGGGTTGAACAGATAATCACCTTTCAGCGATTATCGTATAGTAAAACGGTTGTTGCTGACGTACGCATATTTAAATTTATAATTAGATAGGCGTTATACCACTTAAAAAAACATGTTCTTTTTTTCACGAACCTCGATGTCAAATTTCTTGAGTTCGCGGAAACTTGTCATTCTCATAGTTTGTGAAACAATATCACGATCGGCGAAACTGTCAAGTTGTTTTTCGTGACATATTTTGTTCGGTAGATATGACGGTGTGCACCACAGCGAGCAGTATGTCGTTCTTTTATACAAACAGCAAATGGCAGAGAAAGTATAATCGCATTTCGTCCAGCAAATACAGTACCTAGTATACAGTAGCAGCAAGGAGTACAGCAAGCAGTGCAAAGCAGTGGCAGCGGGCAGTGTAGCAAGTAGCAGCAAAATAAGCGGAGCTACTAATTGGAGTATCTACGTACATACAGCAAGCAGCAGCACCACCAACTACTGCTGCGACACGGCAGTTAACGTTCAGCAGTAGTAGCAGCACACTTCTGCTTCATTCAGCGCACAGCAAAGCGGTACAGCTACAAATAGCAGCTGAGGCTACTTAAATACTACAGTAGGGCAGCGGCCAAAAACAGGTGCACCTGGTCCGTTCGGGGCCAAAAACAGGTACATACTAAAATCAAGTTTATAACGCACCCCACGAACCTGTCGTTCCTTGCAACGAAAAGTAGAGTTTGTTCATGTTCTTCGTGCTCGCCCGGTGGCTACGTATACGTACGTAGCTATTAATAGTACGAGGAACGTACGCCTGCTGCTGTATTCTCCCTTCTCAGCTTGCGACACCCCTGTGGTATTCCAAGCCAACCACAATCCCGAAAGGGAGCCTTTTATCTCGTATTGTTTCGGTGGAGGTGTGCAGGCAGATATTATGTGTGTCGCTCGAGTGGCGTGTGGTGCGAAGTGGCGAGGTGCGAAGGGAGGAGGGGGTCTCCGCGTACGTCGGCATTTGTATAAAGGGCATAGGGTGGAACTATGAAGGGCCTCTGATTGGCTTAAAAACGACAAAAAAAAAGGTGAAAGTCAAGCAGAGTAGACAAAATCAGGTATACCTGGGTTATAAAGGGGCAAAAACAGGTACAACGAGTTTTGGACCAATGGCAGGGCACGTGGAGTGCGTTTTTTACTTGATACTAAGTATGTACCTGTTTTTGGCCGCAAACGGACAAGGTATACCTGTTTTTGGCCGCTGCCCTAGAATACTTACTAGGCTCGTGCGTGGTGGTAGGAGAAGCGTACAAGGTGGTCGCCGGCGCGTCCAGCGAAAAATAACACCAAGGTTTCTTTGTTTATTCGTTTAGCATTCGATTATAGCAAAATGCTATTCAGTGTGTGAGTTCCAAGCGGGGCCGGTATATAGCGGACGAAAACAAATAGCAGTAAGTATCGTGGGGCAGGTGGGTACGTGCTGTAGGTGCAAGAGGTTGTTCCACTGTGAAAAAAATACTATCCGGTCGCCGGCATCTATGCGTAGCCCTTGTATCATAGCGGCCTAACGAAAGTAGGGAAAACAAGTGGGGGCAGCACAGCAGTAGTCCCCATCCACAGACATGACAGGACTCAACCGCGTACCAACCCACCCAACAGAGCATCCACCCACCCACCCACCCACCCAACAACCCACCCACACATCACGTGCTTTAACAGTACAGCAATACAACAGTAGTGCGTACTACTGTAGGTGAGGAGCATAGTGCTGCTGTATTGCACTGGCGGGCAAAGGGAATACATACGTAGAAAACAAACCAGGGACAGTGCAGACACGACAGCACTCAACCACGTACGAACCCACCCACACAAACACCCACCCACCCACCCACCAACTCACCCACACACCATGTGCTGCAGCAGTACAGCAGTACGTAAGTGGGGATCAAACTTTCAATCGATCGCACAACAACAGAAGTAAGAGTACTCACAAGCCGCAAGCAGCGGAAAGAAGCAGCAGCATTCTGCAGTAGTTGTACCCACTTTGAGTATCATATTGCGGCTGCTAGCTGTTGTTTCATGCCTGGTACGTATGATATATCGTACTCGAGGACGTACTGCAGAACATACACTTTACCTGGTATACAGTACCAGGTATACGTTGATACGTCTCACGTGTACATACCAACCAAACGACCGTCTGGATATTGACACATACACCAAACAATTCGGCCGCACGCCCATGGTCTTACCTGGAGCGAGCAATTAAATTAATTTGGCGCGAAGCGCCAAAAAAAATCTGAGGCGACCGAGCGAGGGAGCGAGCGATCGAGCGGGCGACGGGAATGCTATCGACACAAAGGCGGATTTTCAACGTGTGTGTGTTATGTTTTTTTATCCTGAGGTCAGACGATTTTTGTCTGAGGCGGTCCGACCCGTATCTGTAAGATGGATTTTTCCGATGACAGCATCATGAACACATACGCACCCTGAACTATAAATAGCAGCTTGACCGTGAAAAACAACAACGTGTATATACTCGGTTACGAGGAGGCTTAATGTGCATGATGAAAATCATCCTTATGGCAATCTTGAAAATGCGCTTATTGTCTTCTCATCCATCAAAATCGAGTGGAATCGAGTAAACCCCGATTTTATCTCCAGGTTGCCGACCACTGCTTCCTCCATGATATACCATCTAAAGCATTTTGGGCGTTACACCTCCACAGCATCATCAACTCTTATTATGCACCCTTCAACACGCTGATCTTCGTCGCCCACTGGTAGGTACAAATAAAAATGCCAAAAACCCCTTTCACTTTTACCTGGAAGTGCACCCCAGTCTCAGACGCTATGTACGGTTGCGGGTGCAGCGTACATCTATACCTGGTATATAATACTACTGGCGTATAACCTGAGGTGGCGGTGCGCATAGGGAAAATACATGAGCCTACTTCACAAAAAAATAAAGCTATGAGAAGAAAGCTCGAAACCTGTCGATTCTACCTACTAGACGTGGCAGATGTGCATCCCCCTAGGTGATCGTCATCGCCAACGCATGTGCACTCCCCGCCAAACTTTCTAATCGCCCTAGTTGCAGCCGGCCGCACCGCCACGCGGTGCAGATGTGCTGGTACCGTGCAGCGTGCGCCTTGGGCAGATGAAGCTGACCCCTTTCCACTCAGAAACTGTGTGTGGTGTCTTTTGTACGGTCCCACTCGCATTTTGTGGCCGCAATCCAGGCAGTGCTGTGCGCAGCGGCTGCTCTGCGCATCTACACTACTACTAGAGACTGGTTGCGCGTCCGCACTACCACTAGAGACTGGTTGCACGCCCACACTACCACCAGAGACTGGACCGTCCTCACTACCCAGTCTGTTGGGAATTTGAGAGGACGAGGGCGCTTCAACGAGCCAGGCCCTTGCGGGGGCGCCTGCAGGGCCTTCGACATCTATGGGCATGCGAAGGTGGTCCCTTACGGGCCCATCTTGAACTCGAACAGGCCGCAAAGTCTCTCTGATGTTGACTTGGTCGTGGAACCTGAGATCATAGGTGGCGCATGAAGCACGTATTAATAGTGCGTGTGTTAAGTTACAGTAGCACAGCGAATATATTTTCAATCGGCGGCCCCGCCTACATAAAGACGGCTTATTACGGGGGGCCATAGTAAATAGGACCTTCGGTACACAAAAAAACCTATATATTTACCTGTTTTTACTACAAATATTTGGTCCTATTTACTATAGTCCCCTATAATAGCTAATAATGGTATGCCCATTGGGTATGTTACAATAGACGAAGGACGTTTTAAACCTGTTTCTACAGACGAAGGACACTGCGACATGCACCACAAAGCAGGATCGTTTCTAAAACATAATTCGGGTCGAGGAATAGGTATAGTGCGCGGTACATTGTAACGTCACAACCTAGGGTACTACTGGACCTCTTCTCTAGTCTGACGAAAATACCCGTAAACCATACCAACCCTGAAGAGCTGGACACTCACTGTTTCCAGTACGCCTTCAAGTGCCCGGCAGACTTCCTGAAAATTGGTTTGACTGCAATAGTCCCCTCCTCCATAGACGCCACCGGTTTGTTCCATGCCAGCGCAAAGCCGTCGAAGTCTAGTCCACCATCTTCGCGGGCAAACGTCAACCACATGGCGTTGAACTGGGAACGCTCCGCAGGAGTCTTGACCGGCATAGCCGGCACCTGTACCCCCTGCATCTGAGCTAGAGTGCCCGCCGACGGGGTTAGGTCCGGCAGTGGAACGACCTCGTTCATTGGGCCGGCGTTATCGCTCTCGTTTCCGTCGATAGCCAGGGCGTCTAGCAGGTCAGTGCCCCCTCCCCCTCCTCCAGGTACAACACTCCGGATGAATCCGTTTCGCTCGCCGGTGTCACCGTACGCGTTGGTGGGCAGCCAGCTCGAATATTCGGCCTCGCCGAAGAGCATTGAAGTCATTCTCTAACAAGGGCAAAATGTGCACCAGGCATGCGGGAAGAGGTTTTGTCTTTAGTGTGTAGTTTTACATCAGCCGAGGCAGAACGGTGAATGCCAGACCACAGACGCAGAGACGACGGTATACAGACTTTGTATCTAACCTGAATGGCCTCGAGGACTGGCTGCTCGTAGAACCCTCCAACCGATGCGTCGAGACCCCTGTTCTTGACCGCCTGGCGAAGGTTCCATCTGTAGTTATGCTCGAGAAGGAGGAGATTAGCAAGTCTTGGGGAAATACACCACGCGGCGATCAAGCGCATGTGCAGGTGATACCCCTCCAGGTCATTGGTTCCGCGAACACATCGGTAAAGCGGGAAGCCGGTAACAGAATCCTTACCCTCCTGAAAGTAAAGCGATACACTCTTGGGATCACTCAAGCAACCGGCGGCAATGTGGCTTCGCAGCCGCTTCGCAGCTAATCTTGCATCTGCCCTCAGTAATGGCTGTTTGGTTTTCTTGTCAAGAAGTCCACCGTAGACGCGGATGACCAAGTCAAAGCGCTGGAGTGCCTCGGGTGCTGGTGGAATCATCCTGTTTTCGCCAACATAAAAACAGGTGTAGAAAAAAATAATGGGATGGTTTGTCCACAAGGAGCTGCACATATTTAAATAACTGAACTATCCTGCCCGCACGGCTACGGTGACAAACTCGTACAGACAGTTGCTGCTAAAACTATTTTATATCACATGTCTGCCACCAACCTAAGGACGAGGCTTACCTGCGGCATCTCTGAAGGAAGAACGCCCAATCTGTTCTCTTCTTGACGTCAATTTCCTCTTGGCTCATACCTGCCTTGAGAAGTGCTGCCTCTACGCCCGCGAGATCTTCTGCGTATACTTTGAAGAAGGCGTCTCTCAGCCGGGCCAAGAATGCACGACACGCACCGTGACTCTTGAGGATGAGCTTACTCAGCCGTTGCATGCCATGGAAGGCATCAAGCTTAATGCAAAGTCGCCCTTCCTGTACGCCGCGTTATCGAATGAAACATCAACAGTCACGTTTCAGCTTGAAGCTGCTAGTCGAACAGCGGAGTATAACACATGCACAACAGCCAGGAGATTCCATGCAGCTCGCATAGAAGAACGATATTATGTGTACGCAGCAGGATACTTGACTCTTTCGGATACAAAATACGTGGGAAAACCACACAGACTATCACAAGAGGATCGAACCAATTTCAACTATGAAATCAAAGGCGAAAAAAGCAGAGTACAACGAAAGGACTGTGAACCTGTTCGATAAACCCTTACCGGGGAAGCTAACGCTCAGACACCCACATGCTTGTTGAAAAAACAAAGCTCACTCACCTCAAGCAGCATTTGCTCTCCACTTCCTCCACCAGAGACATCAGTTGCCGTCTGACCCGCGAGCTCCTCCTCCGCCCCCGCCCCCGCACTAGAACTATTGCACGCCGCGGCGTTCGCATCCATACGCCCATGCTGTCTCTCCGTGTCTGCGTCTTGATCCGTCGGCTGAAGTTGCGCCCCCGCCTTCTCATGCTCCACGCTGGTGGCCAATGCAGACTCCGCGCTAAGGGCTTCAACGCCGGAAAAATCCCCGGAGAAGAAAGATTCGGAAGGGGTGAACCCCTCCCCTCCCGGTCCACTAGTGCTCAACGGGGTCGCTGCGGCAGGCGCGTGGGGCAATATTTGAGGTGATACTCCCGACGCGTCGACGCCCCTGGCCTCCTCCTCTTCACTCGGTCGCACAGAGGGAGAGCCTAGCGCAGGGTTGATGCCGCCGAGGTCACCCGCCGTGCCACATGGGGCCCCTGCGTGCCCGCTCGTAGTGACTCCAGCGTTGACAGCTACCTTCCGGAGACGACTTGCATCCCACAGCAAAAAGTTGGTCTTTCCGATCTCCAACATGCGCAGTGGCCTGCGTATGTCTGTCATCGCATTCGTCTGGGTACAAAGTTTTCGCACGGTGCACATGCACCTTGACCAGCTGTACAACCCACCGACGCGTAAGGCTTCTAGTAGAACGGCGAGGCGAGACGAAAACGCCCGTCGTTCCCCACGTCTCCTCGTTGTACTCGACGATGCGTCCTTCCCCCACGCAATCATTTCCACCCCGGGTATATAGACGAACATAGTCCCCGGCATGCAGCTCCTTGGCATCGGTGAAAATAGGGTCAGACAGCTCAACGATACGCCCGTAGAGTAGAAAAGACACAAGTGCATCTAACGCGGCATACCTGTTGGTCAAAATAAAACATAAAAGAGAGGAGGGAGGGGGGGCACCAACGAGTCTGGTTTGAGCACAAACAGAAGACGACTGCTTATCAAAGGGCGATATACAGCATGTGCAAAAATGTGGCAGATACGCGAAAAATAAAACGAGAGATCGCAGCAGATATGATAATTTCCTGCCAAGGCGGGTGCATATCACCAAGTGAACTAAAACTAAAACAAAACAAAACGAAAGTCGTGCAGTGATCACAGCCCTCGAGATCGGTTTTCATTCTGGTGTATGGGGATGTTGCTGTAGGTGTCAATATCTCATTGTTTAGCGCACTCGCGCATGAGGTGCAATGGAGATATCTGTGATCCAGCCTAGATATAGCAAACAACTAAAGTTGTGTCGGAGTCTCGATCCGTTACCTTTTCTGATCTTCGGAGAGTGACGATTGATTCCACCGCGAAATTCTCAAATGCGGTTCCTTGCGCAAGATTTTCCCGAGCAGGCAAGCACTCAAGTCCGCAAGACCACGCCTCAGTCCAATATCCACTTTGCGCGACAGTGCCAGTGCAGGTAGATCCACCACGTTCTTCACATCCACGCCATAAAAATTAGAGAGCCGCGTGCAGTCTTGCTTAATTCCCACCCCCACCTTCGCTATGCTGGCATCCTCCAAAAAATCAACCACCGAAGAAGGCAATTTTTCCGGCGATGACCGCTGACCATGCAGGACATGGAAAATCACCGCTTGCTTCCCCGCAGCCAGCTGTATCGTGGCAGGGGGGTTACCAGGCGCACCGAAACGAGATATCTCCCACTCGAGGTCCAGGCCGACCACGCGGCCGTGGGCCTCTGCCTGCTGTCGGATGTTTTGAGCGGCGGCTGTAATAACCGGCGTTTCTTTACTCGCCTTTATACACGCAATTTGCACGTCGGGCGGTAGGTCTAAAACCGGGCCAGCCGGGGGGGGGGGTAAATCGCCATCGACGACAAGATCGTGTCCCTCCTCCCGCAGCTCTTTGACGATCTCCGCGAACAGAGCGCGATCCTCGCAGCACATGTCCGTGTACACGACCTGAGGGAGCTTGAAGCCACTTCCCTTGTACCGTGTTACTATCAGCATTTTCAGGTCTACCTTGATTTCCCTTAGGGAAGCCGACTGCAAGGCTTTCTGAAACACCACCTGCATATATATGGGTGCGAGATCAACAATGAGATCCCAAATTTGAACAGTTTGGTTCACGTAGGTGGGAGAAAGTCAATAATCAGCTACATGGGTAATACCAGCTGATAGCTATGACCAAATCAACGAGGTTTGGTACCCGCAAAAACAAAACTCTACCAAGCGCACCCTTCTGCACACCTGTTCGAACTCGTTGAAGATCGTGACGATGCCGTAGGTGGGCTTCGTATCGGCACCAGCACCAGGAGCATACACGCGCACCAGCTTCACCAGCTTGTGGGAGGCGTCGATTTTCATCACTACCCCGTCGATGTGCTGATGGCGCCGTTGTATGAAATCCTCGCGTGACCACTCTGACTGGGATTCAGGGAGGGTGAGCAAAAAAACAAAAGGGTTCCAGGAGAGCGAAGTGAGGACACATCACCACGACGGCACAAATTTATTGACGCCAAGGGTTAGACCACAAGTCTCTTCGCTATCGTCTAAGCTGACAAGTATACCCCAATTTTCAGAACAACGAGCTTGTACAGCCAAACCCACCTCGCCTTCCACGCCTTTCACCAGCTTGTCAACCCTGGCCATCGACCTCTTCTGCATGAACTCAGTCCATGCCGTGCTGAGGTAATGTGGCGAAGGAAAGAAGCCGTTGTATCCGTCTTGGTCATCAAACGATCCAAACTTGCTTTCGGCGGTCACCGGACGCAGTGCAGATTGCCTGCGCCACAAAGCCATGCTGTAGTACTTGAGCTCCGCGTCGTGGAACTTCTTCAGGTGTGCCTGTTCCAGGGCCTCACTCGACGCTGCGAAGCCCTTCGAGCGAACCAAGTTGTCGGATAGTCCAAGAAGAACGTCGACGTGTATAGCTGACTTTCGGGTCAACACGAAAGGGAAGCTTTCCTGCACAAACAAGGGGAGCTGCGACAGCACTCCTGCATCCCAACCCTGGAAAGTCTCCGTCACCCGTGTGCTGCAGCTCTGGTTGGACGGATGGTGCATGGTCGGCGCAAGATAAAACAGCAAGGGAAAGCGCGAGAGAAAGGAATGATTATGAGCGAAGGACGAGATTACAGCAACGCTAGTTATTGAGCAACGCGCAGATATGACGGGTCGAAGGATAGGCTGTCCTGCGTATTACCTACCTTAGGTTTATCCTTGTTGTCCTCCTCGTACTGCTGGCACTTGTAAAAGTAGCCCAAGAGGTCGCAGCAGGCATCCCGCATAATAGCTCGACGTGACAACTTCTGCGTCGACCCCTTGATGATGACGCGATGGGTCGTCTTGCAACGTGGGCACGGTGGCCGCCCATCCGGCAAGCTCTGAGGGTGTGTGAGCTCCGGGATGCAAACAAAAACGGAACGCAGGTGATGATCGCCTACATTCAAAGTTTTGCGCATCGTAGGATCCGGCGGGTGCACCCACAAACTGTCGTACGGGTACTTAGTGACAAGCTTGTGCCTTGGTGCTGCTAGCGCAATTTTCTCCTTGATGTCAGTGATGAAACTGTCCTGCGCTGACAGCATGGATGGAATCACCTGCAGAACGAAGTGACAGCGGAGGTTCATGGGGAGGAGCATAAGCAACAGACCGCAAGGCCTGAGGGGACAGGCGCCGACCGCGGCGTCGGGCTTACCTGCTATTAATAGGTATCATGCCAGTTTCAAGTTGACGGTATGAACTACGAGTACCAGGTATATTATCCAATGTACACGTACATATACCAAATAAATGCTATCATCACGAGCTCCAAGTACTTATATATACTCGTATATATATACCGGCACGACGTAGGATGAGAGTACTCGTGCACACCGGGACGTACACCACTAAATCGTAACGCTATATGATGGCAAACAGGTGCCACATTGTCCGTAAATATAATGAACTATGGGGCTTTAGTATTAGGTTGAAAAAAATATGATATTTTCGGAGATAGTGGTACCAAGCACTGAGCGTTACGCAACACCAGACAGGACGCGCGCCGACCGCGACGTCGGGCTTACCTTGTACGCTTTCTTACCAGGACCAGAACAACATGTTTTACAGACAAAAATTGTTGTTTGTACTGTCTGTTCGAGGTACCGGTATAGCGTGCGGGTAGGATACGAGTTCGTACCGGTACTCGTTATTTCTACGTGGTACGTACTGCTGTAGTACTGCTGTAAAAATGCACCACTGTCCGCAATTAAAGAGACCACTTCAATAAAAATATTAAATAATAAAGGTGCCTTATATTATCGGACATACTGATACGACACAACTCTATTTGTACAACCAGCAACACCACCACGCAAAGCTTGAGCCAACGCAGTACTGGACAAGACCTACCGAGGAGGGAAATCACAGACAAACTCTGTGGTAGAAACACTGTAATTAGGTAGAACCCTAGAGCACAGGTGAGTAAAGCAGCAGCAGAGAGGCAGCGTATCTCAGGCCTTATCTCACCTGCGGCAAGGTAGCCTCGCCTCCACTGCCATGCAGGCCTTGGGCGGAGCCCGCAGAAGCACCACGACTAGCACCTCCGTTTGAACCGCCGCCACACCCACTATGAGCCGAATCCTCCCCACCTGTAGGCTCATCGGGTGCAGGGCCATGCCCCTTGCCGGGTGAAGGCTCGCGCTGCGAGGAGGCACCGCCACCGTTATCGCCAGACGAGAAGCCCATGCTTGTCCATTGCGACCTCTGCCTCTGAGCTGCTGTCAGCTTGCGCCTTTTCTCCGCCTGATTTTCAGGTCCAGGTCTGCGCGAGCCCGAAGGGTTTTTGGATCCCTTCGGCGTCCCAGGTGGCGCAGCCAGTACGTATATTCCATGCGAGAGCAACAGCAGCACGGCTACCAAGATGACCCTCTCAATGGCAGCTACCACTGCTGTTGCATTTTGTGATCGTGCTCTCTTGCTCGCTTGGTGCGGTGGGACCAAGACAGTCTCGCCGCGCCGTGCTGTTGTCCCGTATATATTGCCCCGTATTGCTTGTGATTGGCAAATATCCGCCGGTACTATGGGCTGTACTATGGGAACACCCTCAAAAGGCTTTTTTTGTACAGTTTTCATTGGCTAAGGAAAACAAAATATAACGCTGATTGGCTTGTACTATTGGGCTCCAGGTAAGACCATGGGCGTGCGGCCAGCAATTCTTACATTTCCGGACAAATTATAACAGACTCCATGAGGTGAGCTCGTTCTTTTTGCTCAAGCGCGATCATTATGTTCAGCAGCACCACGATGACCCACCTAACAGACCATACCGCCGCAATACAGCAGAGCGAGAGCAAGAAGCAGCACCACTCGGTAGCATAACACCACTACGAGCATGGCACTGCTGCTGCTGTGGTTGTATCTGTTGCAGAGGACGCATGATACGGACCAGGTATACCTGGTACCTGCGACGTACTACTGTACACTTGCCAATATACTCGGAAATATTACGAATGTTTGGATCTGAAAACAAATACGAAACGTTTCATATATTTTCGGACAAATTGGTACGGAAAAAAACTCGGTGCGGTGAGACCGCTCGTTTCGCAGTACGCACACCTGATGCAGCAGCATGCTCGTGGCCTCCTGTCATAACCATACGACTGCGCAACGTCAGGGATGCTGTCGCGTCGCTGCTGTTGCTGCATGCGTGCAGATAGATGTTCGATGCCGCTCGATGTGCACGTCGGCGTGCCCTTCTTTGTGTTGATGCCGACGCGGCAAAATCACCTTTCAAAATCTGCCGCCGAGACCGGGTTTCACGTTGCCCTGCTCGGCTCGACCGAGTGGGACGGGGTACCCCGTAAAACCGACTCTATTTTTTCGGCTTCGCGAGCGCCCCGCGCGGGCCACGGGCCCCGGGCGAGGGCGAGGCCCGGGGGGCGCGCTACCTGGTCGATCCCCCGGCTGTCGACCCGAGCGACGGCGAGATCGGCCGCGAGGGCCGGGCGCGAAAACGCGCCGCCGGGCAAAAAAATCACAATCCTACTTTGTTATACAAGGGCTCCGCATGGGTGCCGGCATTCGCCGGCACCCATGCTTCGGGTAGGGCAGGGAAGAAGTTGGAATTATGCCATCCGTAAACAAACATATACATTGAAAGGAATGCCAAGGGTTTCATCCGAAATTCATATTTTAGCAGGAGATAAATCCACAACAAAGAAATCAAGCATACGAGCTGGGCCAGCCATAAAACGGAGAAAGCTTCCTAAAGTCATATCTCGTGAACCACTGCAAACCAGGCTACATATATATACGTCGGGGACACTAACCCTGATATACCACTGCTTATGAAAAAAAAAACGTATATGAAAAAATATTGACGTTTGTTTTTCCCGACTAGATCTCGCCGAGGTATCCGCGAAAACTCAAAAACAGCAACTTTTCGACACACAATTCGTATATAATTCGTACTTTTCAATCAAACCGAAACCTAGTGAAGACAGTGCTGAAGACACAAGGAGAAGAGTAGAGTGTTTGCGTTGTGTTTTTTTTTACTTTTACTTCTCTAAACATTCTGCCGAAGGGAGGATTTGAGGTAAATTTTTGAAAAAACGGCAAAAATTTACTTTAGAGAAGTATGTTTTTGATCAAAAGTTACGGTAACTTTTGTCTCCCAGTTTGATTGGCCTACACGCACCGAGCATTCTACCGACGCAGAACGCACCAAATTATGGAAGATGTCTCCAAGATGTCTCCCATAGGCCCCAACCTTGCTGCGTGCTCTACACAACACAACAACCGGTGGGAGCGCAGAGGCTCGGGAGGTGTGCTACAGAATGATACGAACAAACGGTGCTGGGTTTTGCTAACGGGGCGCCGGCGGACTGCTGGCGGCCCGCTACGGTACGCTCTCGCCGGCTTGGTGTCGTGGAGGATGCGCTGTTGAGAAGAACTACTCGTACGAGTTTACTCGTACGAGTCGTATGGAGACGTACTCGTACCGCCTTGCTTGTAGAGCGCGACAGGATGACAGATCGCCGTGTATCGTTTCAATTTCACCACACTGCGGTAGCAGCACTAGCAGCACTGGCAGCAGCGGCGGCGCGCCGCCACGGTCTATATATGTCGGGCGCCGGGCGGGCTTGGAGCGGAGCGTGCCGGCGCGGTGTCGCGCGCAGGTCGTGGGCAGCAGCAGCAGGAGCAGCACACGACGAAAATAATTGTTGGACGCAAAATCGAAAAAAGCAAAAACGGAAGCTGTTGCTTCTGCTGCTCTGCTGCTGCTCTGCTGCTGTTGCTGCTGTTGCTGCTGCCGCTGCTGCTGGGGCTGCCGCTGCTGCTGGGGCTGCCGCCACGTAGCTGCAGCCACCGGTGATGCTGCTTGCGGTCGTGGCATTGCAGCTGTGGCACTGCGGTCATACCCCTGCCGCCGCCACCGTTGCTGGGCTGCCGTTCCTCTAGGACGCTACTTTTTGTTTTCCAGTTTCGTTGTTTCTTTGGTTTGCCGCATAGCCTCACCCCACTTCCCTTATTATTTTCGGAGGCGTCGCCTGCAGGATTTTTTTTACTTCTATCGCAAACACTCTAGTGATAAAAAAGTCTCGTTGCCCAATTCGCCATACATCAAGAGTTATTACCAAAACCGATTCCACACACTAATTCAAGTCAATACGAAAAAAGACCATTTCTGCGATACCCAGCTCAATTTTGAGAACTGCACCTTATTTTTAACCCCGGATTTGAATTTCAAGTTTAAAGGCATTCATTGTCGGCCCTACTTTTTTTTTTGTTCTACTAGTTTTGGTCGATTTCGTATTTTTTCGGGTGGTTGGATCGGTCATATCTCTTGGAAGAAGAAAAAAAGCTATACGTAGGGCCGAAGGTCAATGAGTCGATGAGTGCATGAGCTACCCCTTGTCCAGAAATCAAGTCCATATTCTTTTAGTTGATGGGGGAATCGCCAAATCCGACTTTTAAACCGTTTTATGGCTGGCCCAGCTCGCGAAGTACAGAGCAGTAAAATAAGTAGCTGCAACACGCGCATGGAAACCACACACAAAGTACAGCAGGGTGTAAAAACCGTGACGAGAGACACAGAACAGCAGTAGTTTTAGCCCTGCATAGCATTGTATAGCAGGGCGTAAGTACTCGTACTTTTACATATTCGAAGTACAGTATGTGCTCGTATTCCTACATAATGCTCGAGCTTATTGCTGGCTGTACAGCCAGTACCTATTTTTGAAGCTGTGTACGTACTCGTACGAACATGCTTCCATGCATACCTGGTACGTACATTATTCCCTTTACAATACCTGGTACATTAAAGATACATGAACTCGGGCAACACTCACACCTGCTGTCGTAAAGTCCAGAACATAAAAAGCCGCACAATGCAGCAACTTGCGTGTGGACTATGAAAACAAATCGAGTGCATATTATTTAGAGTATTTTTAAGCTGCAGGGCACGACTTAAAAAAATGGAATACTAATAATTCATTCGAGGAAAACAATTATTTGAGCCACACCACTCGTACTTCTGTGGGACTGATTGCTGTCGACACTGCCTGTCTGTGTGGCACCACAGCAGCAGCAGTGGTGTACAGCAGTAGTATTAATAGTAGATCAAAATGACAATACTCTTACTCGCTCTTGCATACATACGTGTACCCTCCTCGCGTACATGCATACACTCTCGAACAAACTTCTTCAAGTCGACCCTGTCGCCACAGCAGCACTGTGAAATGTAGAGAGCATCTACACC
>MEHQ01002647.1:0-28691 GCA_008828725.1 Saccharina japonica | reverse complement strand
CCTAGAGTGCGACCAAGGAAGGGCGTCCACATTTTTTGCGAGAATGTAGACTGTTTTTTCTCATCAACAATCCGTGCTATGCAACGGGCGAGTGCGTCGGCTTTTATCCGCAAGAAATAGTCAATCCCAACGATCGTGGCAAGAGCCTCGCGCTCCGCTCCGTCGAAAGTCGTGCAGCTGGTGACACAGGACGCCGCCGTCAGCGTCTGCTTTCCAAATGACGCACCTGGCGCGACAGCGCAGCTCTCTTGGAGAAATAGATTCGTCACGAGGGAGACCGGGGGTGTTCCTTACAGAAGAAGTACGTACAGCAGTATAGTCTGGATAGATATATGGATGGCAATACATACGAAACGGGCGTACAACTTGGGACATGGTCGTACCTGATAGATCTTACCAGCTACATATTTCGTCTTTTTCGCGGCATTCCGCGGACACTGCGTACCGTGACACCTGCAACGGCGTGGCGGGAACACCCTCAGAAACAACCATGGCAAGGCCCAATAATGGGAATAAGGTGCCAGGTGGGCCTACGGCGGCTCCTGCGGAGGGCTGATTATATGTCTGCACCTTGTAGATGGGAGCAGGGTACCAAATGGGATGGGCCTACTACTGCGGCGTCAAAGTACGAAATGGGAACAAGGTGCCTGGTGAGGTCTTGCCGTCGGGCTTACCGCGGTACCTGTCGCGGGACTTACCGTGGATCTTTTGAGTGGGCCTTTCCGCGGGATTTTCCGCGGGCCTTCCCGCGGGTCTTTCCACAGGTCTCTCCACGGGTCTAGCCGCGGTACATGCCGCGGGTCTTACCACGGTGCCTGCCGCGGGTCTTTCCGTGGGTCTTGCCGCGTTGCCTGCCGCTGGTCTTTCCGGGGTACTTGCCGCGGGTCTTTCTGCGGTACTTGCCGCGGATGGGCCTTGTCGTGGGGTTTACCGTGAACATTGCCGCGGTCCTTGCCGTGGGCACAACCGTGGCACGTCCCGTGGCAGATGGTAACCCCGCGGCATTCCGCGAACACTGCCACGGGCACTGCCACGATAAAGCCAAATAACGTGCATGCTGTAACGAGCCAAGATCAACACACACGCCCCACGCTGCGAGGATTCAAACGAAAACGTGTTGTGTTTTGCCCTGGGCCTTGGGATGGACCACAATCCTATTTTGGGGCGGTTTGGGCCGGGCTCTCGCCCTACATTGTTTCCTGGCGGACGAAGCTGGACAACAGAGTTGCAGTGATCTTTTCAGCTTCAGAAAGACAAAGCCTTATCGGCAGATCGAACGACGGTGCGTTGCCCACAAGGGCACAATCGACGCCGGCATTGCCTTGAGGGCACCAGCAGCATGCTGTTGTATGGTCGTACTGATCCTTTTATTTCGTGAGATCGACCCGCGCTGCAAAGTGCCTTCGCTGTATACGAAGTATACGAGTGCGTACCTTCATTTTCAGGACTCCGTATTTTTGTGATGCTATTAAAAACAAAAACCCGACAAGTGGTTTTCCTGGAAAAAAAACAGGTACTGCTTAAATAGGGACCCCCGTATATTTTCAACAAAAAAGTAAACTAACGGTGGGTGTTAAGTTTTTTAAACTATATTTTAACCCCCCCCCCCCCCCCCCCCCCCCCCCCCCCCCCCCCTTTTTTTTTTTTTTTAAAATCATTTTTCCCCCCCCCCCCCCCTTTTTTTTTTTTTTTAAAATTTTTTTTCCCCCCCCCCCCCCCCCCCGTCATCGTTCTTCGAGGAGCTCTAGAACGACTGGAAGGGCTGCTAGCCCGACAAGAAGCAGCAACGTCGTCATCCGCGCCCCTCCGACCCGGCCGCCGAGAGCCAGCAGGTCGCCGCCCCCCGCAGCCATCACGACAAGCGCCTGAATTGAAGGCGAGGCGAGGCATGGCAGGGTTGTCGTGGCGGGAGAGAACGGGAAACGCTTGTTATTGAACATCGTCAGCAGTGGTGGTACGGATTGTCACGGGGAGAGAACGATCAGCATCGACAGTGTCCGGTCAGCAGGCTGCAAACGGCGCACCGACGCTAATACTTCGTATATACTGGTACATTATACACAGGGCTGTAGCGCTGCAGCCGATCAATCGCGGCTGTTGTTCGACGGAGTCAAGCTTGTGAGAACGCGGGGAGGCGGATGTTCAGTCAGGGTCTGTTTGCACATTGAGACAACTGAGACAGACACGAGGCGCGATAGCAGCACAAAAAAAAAAAAAAACTATGCAAGGCACGGTTGTCGGCACGGCCATAACCTGCGCAGTCCTCTGGCTACCTTTCCAGGGCGTGCCTGTATGTTTTCTCTCTGCATCAAACAAGAGCAACCGAGCGGGGCGCCGGCACAGTACACAGCACCCATCACACAGCAGGGAAGTATACCGCTCGAAATAACGGCGCGAGAGCACGACACCAGAGGTACCGCCAAGGGACAGCCCCATACAGAACTCGCTCCAACCCGCCCCCCCCCCTCTCTCTCCTGCTACTCGTACAAACACGTTTCGAACAAAACACACCTCCTTCTGCTTCAACCCCATCCACCCAACCACTCACCGTCAACGCCAGCGCTGAGTACGGCCCAGCCATGCGCAGCTCAGTAAGCGCGGCCCCCGTCGCCCTCTCCACGACACCCCCCGTCACCCCAACCCCGACCGCGCCCTGCTGCCGCTCCCCCCCAGTAATCGTGGCCGCCGCCGCCCCCCCCACTCCCCTCCCCACCGCCTCCTCGCAAGCAACTCCCACCCCCAACCCCCGCTTAGTTTCCGCCTCCGTATCTGCGCCGCTCCATCGTCGCCGGAGGGAGCTGATATCTCGTCGAGCGTCGACGTCGTCTCTCAGTCCCACCGTTAAAAAATCTTCTGAGTTGTCGCCGTCTCCGTCACTGCTGCTGCTGCTGCTGCTGCTACTGCTGCTGCCGCTGCTAGAGGACCCCGCACGGTTGTCGCCGCCGGTGCCTTCAGAAGACCACCCTTCAGAGACCGAGGTTTTTTCCTCTTTCGAAGGCGTTTTTGAAGGCGGGGGGGGGGAGGAGAAGGACGAGGACGAAGACGAGGAGGAGGAGGAGGAGGAGGAGGGGGAGTAGGAGGCCCCTCCCGCACCGGGTGACAACTCTGCCGTAACCGCGGCGGGGAGCGGTGCGAGGCGCGTGGTCCAGAGGTCGAGGTCCAGCGGCTCCTTGATGGACTCGTTTAAGATGTTCCCCTCGCGGTCCACCGAGGGGCGGTGCACTCCGAGGAGAAGGTCCACCGCTTCTTGACGTCTGCACACAAAAAAACCCCCGAGGGAAATCATAAAGGGTCCCCGGAGAGGAATGGAAGAGAAGGGGGCGGCGGCGGCGGTGGAGGCGGAGGGGGTGGGTATTCATGTCATGCATAGCCGTAGTCGTAAGACCATAGACCCCAAGCTATTCCTACAATGCCGGGACTGATCACGTCGGGCTTTTTAACCCACCAGGCAGGCGTTTGCTTGAACCAAGCGCGAAGCGAAACGTGAGGTGTTCGGCCAGTCAACGCATGAAGGGTGAGCTGCATTCTACCAAGAATCGCTCACGAGTATGAGGCGGACCTTTTTGTATTATATGACAGCGTCGAGATAACTCGGGAGGGGGGGGGGGGGGGGGCATGCAATGGCCGTTGTCGTTATGAGACCATAGACACCTCGCATCCCTACCAATGCCCGAACGAGCATGTCGGTTTCAAAGCCGACGCAGGCAGGGGGGGGGGGGTATACTGTTCAGTTCAAGACGGCGCGGCGAGTTTTAGCGACAAACGCTAACATCGACGGAAAACAGAGGAAAAAAAAAAAGAAAAAAAACACTACTAGCGGGTAGTGGCAAGTAAAACCGTCCTGCACGATGTACGTAGTTTTTTTTCAAGTCCGCGTACGTAGAACACTTAACCCCTTGAGAACTGGTCCCATGTATTTGGGGACAAACTACTTGGAATTAGTGTGGGATATGTTTTTCAGTTCTGAATGGGTTAAGACGACACACACCCCCCACCCTCGGGGCGAAATTTCCAAGCTGAGTTTTCTCCACAGCCAGGAGAGTGTCAATGCCAAGCGATACATCGTCTGTGGAAAGGCCTCGGCGAGATCCTCCCAAAGCCACCATTTTCGTTTTGTGCGCCCCCCCCTCCCCTGGTTGTAGAAAACCTGCTAGAGATTCGCCCCACGAGATCTTCCCAAACACGCCAATTTTTGTTCTGCCCCCCCCCCCCCCCCCCCCCCCCCCCCCCCCCGGGTTGGGTTGGCGTCGCCTGGCGACGACGCTGTAAAACACGCCTCTCACTGCGTGAGCTCGACAACCAGGGTACCGTTTTTTTTTCTCGTTTGTTTTTTGGCGGTCACCCATATTGGCAGTCTTGTTAGATCATTTGTGCGGGGTTGATAACCTCATCTCCGCACAAGGGGAATGATCGTATCGCGTAGCGTGTATATGGTAAGGCATCCACGAGGCAGATACGTAGTGATACCCATTGCTGTCTCTGGAAGTGGCCACACCAGATATTAAATCAATTCATTGGAGGCTGTCGTCCATATGCAAGTCCACCTCACAGGCGGTTCTTAGCAGGATGCAGCTCACCCTCCATGCGACTCGCCCAATTCCCCCCGGCGCTTCGCGCTTTGTGCAAGCAATGTCTGCCTGGTTGGTGAAAACCCAACGTGCTCCGTCCCGGCATTGTAGGGATGCGAGGGTCTATGGTCATATGACTTCGGCCGTGCACGATATGAGTCCCCCCCCCCACCCCTCTGGTTTTGGAGAGAATTGGCTCTGAAACTTCCGCCCCCGAGGGGGGTGTTGTCTTATCCTCTTATCACCCATGTGCCATCTCATCACCCGTGTGTTATCTTGATTGCAGTATAGGGGGTGTGTTATCTTATCACCCGTGTGTTTATCTTATCACCCGTGGGATATCTTATCACCCGTGTGTTATATCTTATCACCCGTGTTTATATCTTATCACCCGTGTGTTATATCTTATCACCCGTGTGTTATCCTATCGCCCGTGTGTTATCTTATCACCCGTGTGTTGTGTTATCACCCGTGTGTGTCTTATCACCCCTGTGTCATATTATCACCCGTGTGCTATCCTATCACCCGTGTGTTATCCTATCACCCGTGTGTTATCTTATCACCCGTGTGTTTATCTTATCACCCGTGTATTATCTCATCCCTCGTGTGTTTATCTTATCACCCGTGTATTATATTATCACCCGTGTGTTATCTTGATTACAGTATACACGTGTATTATCTTATCACCCGCGTGTTATCTTCTCACCCGTGTGTTATCGTTGTTACAGTATGCACGCGTGTTGTCTTATCACCCGTGTGTTCTCCTATCACCCGTGTGTTTATCTTCCCACCCGTGTGTTATCGTATCACCCGTGTGTTTTTTATCACCCGTGTATTAGCTTTATTACAGTATGCACTTGTGTTTATCTAATCACCCGCGTGTTATCTTCTCACCCGTGTGTTATCTTTGTTGCAGTATGCACGTGTGTTGCTTATCACCCGTGTGTTATCGTATCACCCGTGTGTTATCTTATCACCCGCGTGTCATCTCGATTATTACAGTATACAGGTGCGTTATCTTCTCATCCGTGTGTTGTTTTATCACCCGTGTGTTATTTTATCACCCGTGTGTTGTCGTATCACCCATGTGTTATCTTATCACCCGTGTGATATAGTATCACCCGTGTGTTACCTTATCACCCGTGTGATATAGTATCACCCGTGTGTTACCTTATCACCCGTATGATACCTTATCACCCGGGTGTTATCTCATCACCCGTGTGATACGGTAGTACCAGGCACCAGCGTATGTCACAGTTACCTGCGTGATCGTTATATAGGCTCTCACCGGTGGTCCTGGAAGTTGTTGACGACGTAGCGGATGGCTGAGTTCGTGCCGTCCTGGAGTAAACCCATTTTAGTGCGCTGCCCCGTCCTAGTAAAGTCGCCCTTGAGAGCTGGCGTACCAGCGTAGAGCATACTGTTAGAGACGTTTGGGTTGGGTTGGGTTGGGTTGGGTTGGGTTGGGTTGGGTTGGGTTGGGTGGCTGGGTTGGGTTGAGTTTGGTTGCCTTGGGTTAGGTTGGAGGTTGAGTTGGAACAAGTTAGGCTGGGCTGGGGGTTCCGTGCAGTTCGCAAACGGCGGACAGGTGCTTGGTTTGAACGTGCACACCCTGGACAAGAGAGACCCCCCCCCCCCCCCCCAACCCTCATCTTCTGCCTTTTTTCTTGATCGTCAGAAGGCGTCGTTGGTGTATCTTCTTGAATCCAATACACAGCTCCAACCGGCGGTCCCGTCGCACGCTCGCGGCAGGCACCGCACGCGGTGTCCTGTCCCCACCTCAACGTCATCCGCGACTTCAACAGAAAACAAAAATCGGTATGAATGTACGACATGTTGACGTTTCCGGCAGCGCTGAGTGAACGACGATCCCCCCCCCCCCCCCCCCCCCCCCCCCCCCCCCCCCCCCCCCCCCCCCCCCCCCCCCCCACCCCACAACCCCCCTCTCCCGTCTCATGCGCTATAATACAACGCCAACATTCAAGAGACCCTGTGCAATATTTCTCTTCCCAAGCTCTCGCCGCACCGTGGTGTAAGCATCACCTATCCTCTTCCTCCTCCTCCCCCCTCTCACCTGATCTCATCCGCGTTATTTCCCCACACGTCTCTAAAACGCCTCTCCAGCTCCTCCGCAGGCATCTCCAACATGTCCAACGTAAGGGCGAGCGCCGTGCTGTCGCCCCCCTCGGGGTCCGGCACGTCCACTCCCACCGAGTGCAGCTGAACCTGCATGAACCGGCGGCGGCGGCGGCAACCGAGGTAGGGGCGAAGCGAGCGCGGGGGTCGGGGGGGGTACTCGATATTCATGCATGGCCGTAGTCGTATGGCCATAGACCCTCCTCGTATCCCTACAATGCCGGGACGGAGCACGTCAGGTTTTCACCGACCAGGCAGGCGTTGCTAGCACCAAGCGCGAAGCGACGTGAGGTGTTCGGCGAGTCGCACGAAGGGTGAACTGCACCCGACGGGGGGGGGGGGGGGGGAACCCCTGCGTCTAGTATTCGGAGGGAACATAGTAACCAGAACTAAAGTAATATGGCTATTAATAGTTAACATCGGGGGTTGTATAGGGGGATACATGATTTTTGGCGTTCATCCTGAGTTCTGACTACCATTCTTACTATTCTTACTACATCAGCCCACCCAGTAGTAGTAGCCCATTTTTCTCACCAACATGCTCCGACGGGCCAGCAGGCTCTGCACCACGTTCGTGCGGTCCAGGCAGTCCATGCAGTTCGTCCTGACCACGCCGTCCTGCAGGCTCAGGGTCTCCCCGTCCGGGCCCGCGTGGTAGAAGCCCTGCTCTCCGAACTCGCGATCCACGATGGCCAGCAGCTTGTCCAGGTTTTCCCAGTGCATGTTGCGGCACTGGCGGCAGGGTGGGTGCGGGTGGGGTGGGTACGAGTGAGTATGGATGGGTACTGGTGGGTACAGGTGGGTACGGGAGCCGGTGGGTACTAGTGGGTACGGGTGGGGTGGGTACGGGTGAGTATGGGTGGGTACTGGTGGGTATGGAAGCGGGTGGGTACGCGTGGGTACAGGTGGGCACGGAAGCGGGTGGGTGCGAGTGGGTACGGGTGGGGTGCGGTGGGGGCTGGGGGAGGGGGGGGTGGGGATGGGGGCAGGGTGGGGGGATGTGGGTTGGCGTGGGGGGAAAAGCTTCTGCCATCAAACGATCGAGGCATTTCGCGGTCAGGCGGCGTGCAGTACACGTTGCACGCGCGACGCGCGTGCACGTGCGTTCCTCATGCGTCAAGAAGGCGGCCTATTGGTCGTCCATTCCTTCATAGCTCCTCGCTCTCCGTGCAAGACCTGCACGATATAGGGGGTGGAGATGGGGGCAGGGTGGGGTGATGTGGGTTGGCGTGGGGGGAAAAGCTTCTGCCATCAAACGATTGAGGCATTTCGCGGTCAGGCGGCGTGCAGTACACGTTGCACGCGCGACGCACGTGCACGTGCGTTCCTCATGCGTCAAGAAGGCGGCCTATTGGTCGTCCATTCCTTCATAGCTCCTCGCTCTCCGTGCAAGACCTGCACGATATACCGCGTCACAACACGTACCCTACTCCGATCAAAGGCATTCTCCCACGAACGCACACGCACGCACTGCTCTATAACACCAAGACGCTAATTCTGCGCATGAAGGCCACAACCCCGACGCAGCTTCCCCTCGTCAGTCTTCCCGCCCACCCTGCCCCCCCCCCCCCCCGTGCAAACCCACCTCGTGGTGAAAATCGAACCAAACGTGCCGCAGGGAGCCTGCCAAATCGAGCCCCTCGCCCCCGACCCCAACCTCATCCCCCTTCGCGGAACTCCGAACCGAGGCTTTCTTTTCGTCTGCCCCTTTTTGGGGGGTGGTGTCCGCTCCGGCCCCGTCTGCTAACGCCTCGAGAGCGTCATCGAAAGCCTCGCCGAGCGCACCCTGCTCCTTTTTCTTGTCGACGAGGTTGACGAACACTATCCCTCCGCCTCCCTTGCCGTAGAGGCGGATGAGGTCTTCCGAGTGGCGCCTGGTGGGTCGAGGGGGGGGGGGGGGGGGGGGGGGGGGGGGGGGGGGGTACTTCATTTTCATGCATGGTCGTAGTCGTATGTATGACCATAGACCCTCGCATCCCTACAATGCCGGGACGGAGCATGTCGGGTTTTCACCGACCAGGCAGACATATATAGGGTCACCGTGGCGACACGAGTGGGGCGTTATTGTGTTGAAAATTTCGTAGGCGTACGTAGCGGTTGCCGGGGGGCTCATTCCACGGTATACCGTAAAGGGGTATCAGTTAGTTTTTGCCTTCTGAGGCGAATATTTTCTGACTGATTATTAGTATACTCCTCAAGCGAGTGAGTAATAGCGCACACGAGGTGCTGATCGGGTTGCGCGGAAAAAAAAAAACGTTATTCGAGGTCATGTTTCGGGTGAGGCAATGAGGCTCCTCATGTGAGGCGCTCAGAGAATAAGCCACCACCCATACGAGGCATTGCTCGGGGGGTGAGGAGAGAGAGATTGAGAGAGAGAGAGAGAGAGAGAGAGAGAGAGAAGGAGAGGGAGAGGGAACGAAATAAAAGCAAGGGACAAAAAGAGGAGAAAAACATGGAACAACAATTACAGCGGATAAGCGGGGAGCTGAGGCAGACAAGCAGGAAGACAACATAACCAAACACTACTACGGGGGACCATAGTAAGGACCAACGTTACACACGAAAACCTACCTGGTATATATTTACCTATTTTTACTCGGTCCTGCGATATTTACTATGGTTCCCGGTAATAGCACAACACATAAAACAGAAGCAGGGATAGTTTCGACTACCGTAGAACTTCCGCCCTGTCGTCGCCAGAAAAAAACAAAACACGCGACCACGTCATGGAACAAAACAACTACGCCCAAAGGGGCGGTATGCATATCTAGCCACTCGGTTGGACAATCACAGACGAGCATGCGGGCGGAAACACCCCCCCCCCCCCCCCCCCCGAACCCCCCCCCCCCCCCCCCAGGGGCATGCTGTTCGTTCTCGCACCTGAGCGCTCGCAAGGAGGCCTCCTGGTCCGGGTCTATCCGAACCTTCGGGTGGTACCGGAGGTTAGTCGGAGAGCTCCACAAGACGGGGATAGAGCCCCTGATCTGGACGTGCGACGTGACGCTCTTGTCCTCGTGGAGCAGCGACTGTTCGGTTCGGTGTCGGCACGTAATGTCACAGCAGTAGGTCACGCTTCGTCACAATAGGTCACATTTCGTCACAGTACACAAGGCCACGTTTCGTCACAGTACATAAGGTCACGTTTCGTCACAGTATATAGGTCACGTTTCGTTACAGTAGGTCACGTTTCGTTACAGTAGGTCACGTTTCGTTACAGTAGGTCACGTTTCGTTACAGTAGGTTACAGTTTCGTTACAGTAGGTTACAGTTTCGTCACACGTAGGTCACGGTTTCGCCACAGTAAGTTACAGTTTCGTCACACGTAGGTCACGGTTTCGCCACGGTAGGTCACGTTTCACCACAGTAGGTTACGTTTCGTCACAGTAGGTTACGTTCCGAGCATGTGTTCAGGCATCATTTTCCTGGTCACGTTATGCCACGCCATGAGGGCGATGGCATCGGGAGGAGGCGAGTGGCGAGACGAAACGAGCAACAAGGCGACGGCGGCGGCGGCAGCAGCGGCGGCGGCAGCGGCGGCGGCATGCGCAATGTCGGTCGGTAAAGTAGGCGTGCGGCATGGTAAAGTGGATGGGGATAAGGCGACACCCCTAATGGTGCCCCGGACAACCACTGCGAGGAGCACAGGCCTGCAGATCCCTTGGTTGTTTCGAAAGGGGCGGTGAGGCGCAACCACGCAACCTGTACTCGGTACGAAGAGAAGGCCAGTAGGGCTAGACTTTGATATCTACCGCACATCCCAAAGAACGACAAAACACGCTGTAAGAAGGGTGAATGGCGAATGACCCTACGTAGCTCCTGTGTGTTGACTCTTTCGTAGCCCCCCCCCCCCTCCTGTCCTCCTACTCGTCTCCCCTTCCCTGCCAGTCGCCCCCTCCTCTCACCTGTTCCGTCTCGACAAAATTAGCCACGTTGCCCCCGTCGTCGATGCCGCGGCGGGTGAACCGCGTCCCCTGTCTTAGCCGGCTCCGCCTCGAGACAAAGAGCACGTCGAACCCCCGCTCCCCCACCCGGCAGCCGCGCTCCACCTGCAAGAAGCCGCTCATCACCGGCGTCAGCCACCGGTCCACGGCCGCCACCCCCGCCCCGCCCGCCACCGTCGCCGCCGCCGCCGCCCCTCCTCCTCCATCGCTCCCCCGCCTCCTCCTCCAGCCAAAGCCGCCGCCCGCCGTCTGCAAGCGCTCGTCGCCTGGCAAAGCGCCCCCGCGCCCCCCCACTCCCACCCCGCCCCGTACCGCTGTCCCGGCCCCCACTGCCCTCCATCAGCTGTTCCCGGAGCTCCAGGAGGGAGCCCAGCACGCCCAGATTCCAGAAGAACCGCTCGTCCGAGGCAAGCCGCGACGGCGAAGACGAAGGCGAAGACGATTTAGGTTTTCCTGCCGAGGGGAAGGCGCTTTTTGCCTGCTCCATCAACTTCTTCCGCAACGATCCGCGCCGTCCCGGCGCCTTGCTGTTCTCCTTTTCTGTCGCTTCAGGGGCGCGCCCCGCCTCGTCGTCGCCGAGGTGAGAAGAAGACGCCTTCTTCTTCTTCGTCGGCGCCGGCGGGTTTTCCATGTGATCAGAAAGCGTTTTGTCGGCGGAGGAGGAGGAGGAGGAGGAGGAGGGGGCGGCGGTGGCCGAGCCCGAGGCGGAGACGCGGAGTCGCTGCAAGGTGTGAGTCACGTCGTGGGCGTGCGAGAAGTAGAACTGGTGCGAGCGGAAGGCGAGGGCGAGGAGCGCCAGCAGCCTTGGTTCCGTCCGGTACGTCCACGGAACGTCCGTGGAGGCGGAGGTGAAGGGGGGTGGGGGTGGAGGGGAAGGGTGGCAAATGGGCGTGTCGCGGCGCGGCGATGGGGCGGCGAGGCGGTGGTGGGTAGTAGGGTTACAGCGTGGAGGTGAATTAGTCGGGTCGGTACTGCAGTAGTTGGGATACGGTTCTGGCGTCTGGCTGCGCGGTTTTGTAGAGCCGGTGGGGCAGCATAGCTTGTGGTCACGCAACCATGGGAAAAAGAACACCGACCGACTGGAAGGCAGGCGTAACGACCGACTAAACGACCAACCGACCGATCTATCCATGTACACACCCACGTACCCACCCATCCATTCATCCATCTATCCATCCATACGTACGTACATCCATCCATCCATCCATCCATGCATGCATGCATGCATCCATCCATCCATCCATCCATCCATCCATCCATCCATCCACCCATCCATCTATGCATCCATCCATTCAGGAACAACCAATCGCCAACCCCCCTTACCTTGCCTCCTCCCTAGCCTCGCCTTCATCCAGAGCTCTCGGTGCAGCGAGCACCGGGATAAGCCGCATTTTCGAGACCTGCCTGAACTCCACCCCCAGCTCGCGATTGGCATACCTTCGTGGCGCAGCAAGACAGAAGGTAAGGGGGAATATGGGCGAGTGCCGTGGGTGTGTGGGCGGGCGTTTAGGTGAATGGGGTTTGATGGCGCCTAAGTTGGCGCGGGGCCCCTGCACCGAAAAATCATTGGTTTTGTTTTTTTGAAGGTCGCGACGGAATCGATAGTTTTTTCCGCCCGCAGGAAACAAAAAAAGGTCTGCCAAGCAAACAGCTCTGTTACTGTGGCGGCCGGCGTGCCGTTCAGAAAGGGTTTTCACAGCATCATGTTTGGATATCGCCTACGGAGTGCTCACACCTCGGACTAGCAAGCAAGAAGTTGCAGTCATACACTATGCAGCAGCAGAAACAACAGCTGCCCGGGAAGCACGACAAGCCTCGTAAAAAGCTACATACTGAGCATATGTACACTGGCAGCCGCTAAAGCAGCAAAATACCTCCATCGCTCGACCCCTTCCTCGACAACAGAGATAATAACCTACAACACGATACATAGCACTATACATATTCTTCGTACAGCAGTGGTGTCAGGAGGTACGGCAAACATCTACAAGCGACAAAAAGCCACGCTGCCTACGTAGACACCCCCACACAAGAAGCACACCGTCTACATGCACACCCTCCCCTCCCTTCTCTCGGAGACACACCGCCGATACCCCCCCACAGCAAAACGTTTCTTTGTAATATATGGAAAAAATGTAATAGATAGTAGCAAGAAAACGATCGCAAACTTAGGAGATAGATGGTGGCAAAAGGAGGCGAAACAGGAAGGGGACAGAATTAGAACAAAAATATTAGTAATATATGGAAACCACGTAATGAGCGCCCAAAATATTGAAGGTGTCTCTACTTGGAGTAGGAACGGTGCTCCGTCTCGAAAGGGATGCGTGGTCAATGGTCAAATGACTAAGGCAAGCAATAAACGAAGATGTGTATAAGAGACAGGTGCTATCCTATCACCCGTGTGTTATCCAAAGAGTACGCCTCCCCCCCCCCCCTCTCCCCCGCCCCCTCCCCCCTCCCCACGCACCTGAGCTTGGACCTGCGGATGACCGCGACGAAGGGACCGCTGAGGAGGTCGTACACGCCGAATAGACCGTCCACTGGTATAGTAGTCACGTGCTCGGGCGAACCAGGGGCTATCCCGGCGTCCTTCCTTTTGACGACCGTTACCACTGCGCCACCGCCGGACTCGGGTCCGCGGGAGATCGACAGGCACTGTTATTTTAGACGGAGGCGGAGGCGGAGACGGGGGGGGGGGGGGGGGGCGGGGCGGAGGGGGGGGGGTATTTTCCGGTGCCTCTAGAAAGGAAAACAGGCGATTTCGTAAGTATACATACAAATATGTGTGTTATCACGCAACGAATACGCCAATACCATGATATCGCGCGCGGTCGCTCAACCCCACGATGGGAGGAAAAATAAGACGAAAAAAAGGACACCAAAGGAAGCAATCACTCGTAAGCCAGGTAGGTATATGAGTAGCTCTTTAGAGCGGTATGACAGCTGCTACCAGCGCTTGAGCCAATCTATATTTTGGCAGCAGTACATGAGGCCAGACACAAAACGGACGCCCGCCGGGTCTGGATGGGCTCGCGTCCTGCGCCGCAACGGAACAAAAAAACACACCGCGCAACATCTACAGTAGCACAGCGCGCAGCACAAAAAACACCAACACTCCATCATCCTCAGTACTCAAATCATCCATATCAGTCTCAAATGCCGTTTCCACTGATCAATCATCAACACCCAAGACTGTACCCCGAAAATAAATCACCACTACTTATATATCCCAATAAAACCAACCACCAACACTCAAGTCAGTCATAAATACTCAAAATCACCAAACCACCAAAAAGCAGACAATCAACATCGACGACGAAAAACCAAAATGATCAGAAATCAATAAAACTCTGCCCGAAAGGAAGCCCTCCTACTTGCACTCTGCCCCTCCGCGTATCGTACCTCGTCGTCTCCCTCGACTTCCAAGACCAGTGCGCCCGCGGTAACGTGCAGGAAGCGTTTGGCGGTGTCGAGTCCTTCGTCTAGCGGCTTCTTCCCCCACAGGTTCAGGGAAGGGGGCTTCGGCAACAAGCCTGCGCTCGCGTGTGGATGGAAGCGTTACACCGAACAAAACCAAACGGGATATTATACATATATTAAGTATACCGTCATGTTTTTTTCACGTTATTGTGTTAAATCTACTACAGCAGTAGTGGGTGCCCCGACTCAAGAGAGAGGGCACCCTATATAAGAGAATAGTACAGGTAAGAGAGGCCAAATCGGCTGGGCCCGCCTACACTAAACCTATATATTTCCCACTGCTGTGGATAAGAGAGAAGGCTATTAATAATTAAGAGAGGGGTGTTTTCGGCCTGTATCACACCTCTCTTAAATAGGGGTACCCACTGTAAATTCAACGTTCAAGCCCTTTAAAACTGCACTAAGGGCCCGTTTTAACGAAGATTATTTTTTTTTGGAAAAACAAAAAATCAAATCCGCTTTTCATTGGTCAACACGCGCACCAGCACCAAATATTAGGATCTTGGGGGGTGCTGGTGCGTGCGTTGACCAATGAAAGGCGAAATTGAATTTTATTTTTCCCAAATTGAATTTATTTTATACTCGTTAATATGGGCCCTAAGCCAACGTCCTCGGGGGCAAATTGCTTGGAAGTGGACTTGGGGGGTTATTTCTTGTCTATGTACCAGGTATGTATGTATTAATAGTAAAAGCGACGCAAGACTAACGCTGCTGGAATGGATCGCCGACGGCTCCAACCGGCCGACATTGCAGCAGGCGAGAGCGAACCATGGCAAGAATGGTTTGTTGCTGGCGAGAAGTCTAACCAGGGCACCATGCAGGTATCATGCAGGTACTGCCGCAGTCCATGATCAACAACATGTTCATGCTCGTACAGCAGCACCTATGGTAGATAGACGTGGGGCTGCCGGCACCACAAGCTATACGTACGTTCGAGTGCTTCGTTGGCGACATGACACGAAAAACAAAAGGGTACTGCTTGTTGAACGTACAGCTAAGCGAGTATATACAGACGCCAATGGTCTATATACAGGTACAACGGCTGGCTTGTATTAAAGGCACCGCCGCCGCGTGGGGTGTGCCAAACGTCAACATGCAAACCGAAGAGGTCAGGAGACGGGGTACTACAGCAGAAGTATACACAGTTTACAGCAGTAGTAGTCTCTGAGAGACGGCAGCCTTCCACTGTTACGGGAGGCCATAGTAAATACTAGTAAATAGGACCTACGTCCTACGTGAAACACAATAACCTACTTCGAAGTATATGTTTACCTATTTTTAATAACAATATTTGGTCCTATTTACTATGGTCTCCCCGTAACAATTTACCTTGACGGACGCCAAACTCCTCTAGGGGTATACCAAGCACAACGCAGCACTGGCCCACGAATGAGAAAGAGTCTAACAAGGACATTACATTTCGTAGGCTCATTTTTTTTTCAAGGGGACGCTGAAAAATCTGAATTAGAAACCCCTTTTAGGAGCGCACTCCCGTTTGGGGTACAAATTACTTGGAATTAGAGTCCAATATAGAACTAACTATAAACTCGTTTGGGCTGGGTCGGTGTTACTTGCCCGCGATGGCTTCGTACTTACTTTTCTTTTAACATATTTCGAGATTTTTTTTTTTTTTTTGTGTTCATCGTTCTTGCCCTGTGGCTATACCATACGTACGAGTAGCTGGCATATATATGTATGTACGAGGAGCAAACGCCTGCTGTGTTAGAACTCCCTTTTCAGCTTGCGACACCCTCGGGATTTCGAGTTAAACCGCAATCTCGAAGGGGAACCTTGTACCCTGGTATTGTAATATATGGTTATGTCCAGTGCAGGACTAAAAGGGGCCAATGACCTGTCCTTAGCTGTGAGCGCTACGTACACTTAAATATCCAAATCCCATGTGATACCAGGATAAATGAAGTACAATAATAGGCAATGCTCAATGATACACAACAATGATGGTGTCACGATAAAATGATGAGGCTCGTACTCAGAATACGTCGAAGGCGTTTCTTGTTGGGGGGCCCATACTGCTGCTGTACGTACTGTCTGTAGTGTGGAACACTTGGTCCTACACCCTTGACTGGTGCACGTTTTAGTTTTTCCTCGACTGGCCCGTCTCCTGGGGGATCTTTTGGTGCAAACTGCTTGTTGTTATTGTCACCGGCCGTCTACGTAAAACATGTCCAGGAGAGACAGACAACACTTCCACCCCTTGACAAGACAACAGGTTCGCCTTGACATATACCTTTTGACTGACCCCGAACTAATCGATTTTACGTACGTACGTGCACAAAGTGTGGAAGGCTCGGTCCTACTCTGATGTGCACCTACGGTAGCACACCTTTTTTTGCCTTTTGGCTCGACATGTCTCCTGACTCCTGACATTCTTGCCGGCCGTTACAACCCGTTACATTGTTGGCGAGCCAGCGCGCAAATCGTGCGACGATCGACGAATCACGCGGTTTGCAAATTGAGGGCGATGAGAGCGTGAGAGTATCCAAGGCAAACCGGCAGACTTTTGCAGCAGTACGATACAGGACACCCTCGTATATATTAATAACAAGAAACAGGAAAGCTGGTCCAGGCTGGGTTTCTTAACCCATTCAGAACTGAAAAACGTATCCCACACTAATTCGAAGTAGTTTGTCCCCAAATACGTGGAACCCTTTTAGAACTGCAGTCCCGTTTTGGGGACACATTACTTAGAATTAGAGTGGTTTGTCCCCAAAACGGGACTGCAGTCCTAAAAGGCTTAAGGGGTTAATTGAGAATGGGTGGGTGGGTTCTACAATAATTTCAGTACGTATAAGGCCTCCGGAAGTTAGTGTTACAGCCTGCCCGTGTTGTTCTGTATTGCTCGTTTCTCGTGTCTCTTCTGTGTTCCTTGAGTGTACTGCTGTATGAGCATACCTGGTGCACGAACACTCTGTGATCCACTTCCGTATTGTGCCATGTCTTCCCAAGCTACGTATACAGCAGCTGCAAGGTAGGTCGGAAGCTACCGGTATGCATTGACAGCAGTGCTACTGGTCTGTGCTTATCGGGTACGTTGAAAACGCATAGGTAGCTACTCTGCTACGAGTGTTCAAACGCCTTGTACCTTGTACCCCTGGTGGGTTGCAAGAGCCGCACACTTGTAGCAGGCTGAGAGCTTGTTGAGGGGGAGGCCCACTGCAGACGTGATGGCCACTTTCACCTTTCCGGTCACAGCAGAAGGTCCAACCGACTTCGGATGCTGTGCACGCGTTACTCTGAGGCATCTCCACTCTCCACTTACCTCGTACGCCGTTCCTCGTCTTCGTCTTGAAGCTTATTTGGCCGCTGATCGGTGTGACTAACCGGGATAGCATGGGACTGTCAGTCTCACCATGATCGTCGAAAAGTGGGGTAGTCGGTTTGTTGGGGGCGCTAGAGGGCACGCTGGAGGGGATGGCCCACGCGAAAGTCCCCAGAAACCCAACCAGAAGCTGCGCCACGAATAAGCCCCTGATCATGGAGTGGTATCCACAGCTGACCACACGGTCAACCGGACACTGCTGTGCTGCTGCTGCTGGCTGCTGCTGCGAGCTACGATTTTTTGCGGTGGAATGCGGTGGTGAACCTAGACATGCCACATATTCACTGCAAACCCCATTTTCGAGCATCAAGTTAGCAAGAGTCGCAACTCAAGCTGCTCTGGGTTTTAGATGAGTAGGAGACGGCAAAGGAAATCGACCGGCAAGAAGAATCGCTCGGCTATGGACCTACAGCTGAAACGTAGCGACGACTCCCTATCTTGGGCATCAAGAATCTTCGGCTGGCGGTCGGAAACCTCCCCTCTTGTGTCAGGTTCAGCGGGAGGGAACAACCCAGCGGGTCTTATCGGGGGAGCGGAGGGTGCAAGCGAAGCCATGTTGCGGAGGGGCAGAAGGAAGAGGCCGACCGCCGGCGTCGTCGCCGTGTTATCCACGCTCTGCGCCGCGCTCCTCTGGGCCGGCGTGTCGTCTTTCTCGCGCGCGCAGCTGCCGAACGGGACGGGGTCCAACTCTACACGACGAACATCGGAGGTATTATTAGATAAATAAACGCAGCCAGAGTTCAGTTCGTATGTATAAAATACGTGCAAAAATATTATAGTCGTATGCACAGCGTACCACAATACGATTAGAGTGCCGTTCAGGCAAAAACAGGAGGAATACGACCTGTTTACCCCGGGGACCTCAAGGGGAGCGCGGGGCTCACGATGTCGATACGTCTACTGCTGTCTCGAGAACAACTACTCGTGCTGCTGTTCTCGATAGGCCTTTACGTCGATGTACTGCACCACTCCGTACTTGATGTGGGGTGATAAACAGCCTTGGTTTTTTATCGTCCTCCACGAATCCCGCCCCCCACCCGGCGCACTCGTTACATCGACATCATCACTCGCGTCCGTGTAGGTTATGTGCCTCTCACGTCTCACATAAGAACACCCTCTCTGAACACCCTCTCCCCTCTATGAAATACTCTACGTACCCCTTCTTGTGCGTTACCCCACCTTCAACCTTCAACTGACGACCTACTTGCTTTGATGTTTGATGTCGCCTTTTGTTGTGCTGCTGCTGCTGCTGCTGCCGCTGCCCGCTGCTGCTCTTGTTGTCGTCGTGCATCGCGTATCGCTTTAATGCTTTTATGATATCATGCGAAAAGGGAGTTGCATCCGGAGGCGTGTCTGCGACCGCCGCCGCGGGCAAGGCGCAGGAAGCCCCCCCTTCCACTCCCAGAAAACTCACGCGGCGCCCGGAGCTCAAGACTAGGGGAGGACAGGTGCGTGCCCCTGCTGCCTACTGCTCTCTGGGTCCGCCGTGCCCGTTGCCCCTCCTCCAGTATTAATAGTAGTCATGCCATAGTCATGGTGTGAGGTGTTCGCTTACTGTTAGCTACTTACTGTAGATCTGCCCGCTTCAGGCTAAATTCCTTAGATGTGCCTGCACTGAATATAGAAAATAGAGCCTTTCCAAGCACAACGACCAGGTGGCACACCAACCAGGCATGCCTCTCGTTAGGGTTCGGGTTAGGGTTAGAGTTCCGGGTCGGGGTGGTGGCCGCCGTTAGCCGAAGCCAAACGTAAGGCCACCGTCGGGGACGAACGCCTCGCAGCTTCGTGACAAAACCCCCCCTCGTTAGAAACCAGCAGCATTTTATGCGGGCACGTCTGAGAAGTTTGCCTGAGCGGGCAGATTTACGCCAGCTGTGGTGTGAGTCGTGTGTGTAGGTTGTGCCAATCATATCTGACTTTCATTCTGTACCTACGAGTACTCCTGTGCTGCCATTCAATTGTTACAACATGGACTGCAGTGCAGGTCCATCGCGATTACCGATGTTAAGGAGTATTAATAGTCGTTGCCAGATACATGTGGTACCTGGTTTTCCCGGTACGTCATTTGCACCAGTATCCGTTGCTCATTGCAAAACGACACAAGAAACAGCTGGCGCATGTACATATGATACGTATATGCAGCGCAGTACAGGACACCTAATAAGAAACAGGAAAGCTGGCTCAGGCTGGAATTCTGATTTGAGATATAGGGTGATTTCTGCACTAACTTCAAGATAACCACTCTCGGGATTTCTTATTTCCCTGTGAATGCCAGCCTGATTTTTCCTGTTTGCCTGTTTCTCATTACAGTGGTAGGCGTCCTGTACTGCTACTGCTGTACCTCGTACTGAAACAATTCGTGACGCAGTACGTACGCAATACCGTTCTGTACGGAAATGTACGGACCATTTGATGGGCATTATGATACGAATACGACGCAAACGATCCTTGCATTTCGAGGCGCCATTACCACTCTTGACCCACAAATCGTACCAGATAAAGTACCAAATATATTACGATTTGTTGGTGTTTTTACGTGTTTTTGGGTGTTTTTTTTAATCAAATCACGACAACCCGTCGACCCAACCCAGCCCTAATCCTACCCTAACCCTAACCCTAACCCCAACCCTAGTCCAGGCTAAGGCTCGACCCGTGCGCGGCTTCGCCGCGCGTTTTGGACAATTTGAAAAAACAACGCGCGGACCACTACCAAAACCGTAATATATTTGGTACTTTATCTGGTACGATTTGTGGGTCAAGAGCTCTGGTAAAGGCTACTGTGCATTTCCGGACAGAGTCGTAGTAGGACACCAGTACGGCGGCAGCAGTACGAGTTTCGCAGGGCCCTAACGTCGTTCTGTCGTCCCTTAACCCCTTCCTATTACGTAGCACCGGTTTTGCAAGTGTACAGAAACCAATTTCTGACTCGACGTACGAGTTCCCCGAAGTGTTTTTTGTCCCCACGACGGGCCTGCAGCCCTACAGGCCTTGAACACCGAGATAGAACACCGCGACATCTGAACAGAGAGGACCCCCCCGTATGGAAAACAGCAGCAGCAGTTTACGCATAGAGAAAAAAATAAAAGTGTCATCTATAAGATCAAGGATTTCGTCGAAACTCATCTTTGCAAACTGCGTGTGGGATACTGATGTATTCTGCCATTATGAAAGTATTGGGTTGGAATGAGGCCTCCAGCCGTTGCTGGAGGCTCTCACCCCTGATTATCACCCTCCTGCGAGCATCGTCCTAGATGCCCGATGGAGGGTAACAACCTGGATGCCAATGGCATAAATACATGCTATTTCTGGGAATGATCCTGGTTGAGTATAGTATACTCAAGTTGGGTGGGTGGGATGGTCCGCTTTTATACTCCACATCTTTCCACTTCGTAGTAGATTTTCCGAGGCCTTTCTCCAAGCCCACTGAGGGGATGGGGCAGCCTTCTTACATCCACTCTTGTTGTTCCATTATGTTGAACCCCCTTGGTACCCGCGTGTGCTTCCATATACTAGACAACAAGACTACTTGGATCGCACGAACTACGCACGTGTTTTGAGGGGAACGCAACAGGTTTGTATACCTTGGATATCTTAGTTGAGGTATATACATATCGTATATATATGGAGGTCGCCTCCTCAGATGATGTCGGCCGTGTCGGGGTCTTGAGCAGGGTTGGCCGAGGCCTTGACGCGCACTTTTCTTTCTTATATGTGGCAAGGAGGTGCCTCCACAAAACCTCCCTCGCATCTCGCAAGGAGAGATCTCATAGGTTAGAGAGTGGGAGTGGGGGTCGTTCTCATAGAAGACCCTTCACTCCCTGGTAGCGTTCTGGGTTTGTCTTCTCGAACGTCAACCATATGAAGACCATTCATGATGGCAGGTCTCGTAGACCGGACGTTGGTTAACGTATCTTCATGGTTGGCATTTGTGATCAAAGGTTGATGGTGTCTACGTACCCTATCCTCCACATCGCCCCCTCCTTCATGCGCCTCAAGTCCATCTTTGCTAGGGATGTATGTGACTTTGGGGCGATCATTTCAAGAGGGGTACGCTCGGTAGGTGGAGTCTTGACAGGGGAACGTAGTGTAGTCATCTCTTTCACTGCAACATTCTGTATCTTCCAGAAACCCCCTCCGACTGTCAAGGACAGCACACTACGTGTTGAGAAAACACGGCTGGTAAGTGTTAGGATTCCGTACAGTTTGTTTGCATGCCGGCAGCATATTTTCGGAGTTCTAATGGTTGTACGTACCATTTTGTTTTTTTAACTCAGCGCTATCTGTCGTGTGGCCACACTAAGACGGCGTTCCTCGTGACGGCTGCATGTTTTTTACGACACGGGCGAATGTTTTCCGTTATGTATATGCTCGGACTGGTGTTGCCTTGTAATGGAGCATATTTCGGATATCCGTTTCCTACTTGCTCGGACTGGTGTTACCTTGTTAGGTATGGTGACTGAGGAGCAAGGGTTGGATGGATGTCTATATTTGGCGTGCACGTTGCCTAGACATCGTGCGGGGTACGTTCGCGAGACCGGACCGCTTGGGAGATGACCTCGCTTTCACATAGTCTCGTTGAGATTTCTTATGTCGAACCGGTCCTTTCGAACTGTAATTTTGGTAAAACGGTGGTATGCTCGTGGTTGTTGTACTATCTGCTCATGTTTTGTGGTTCCTGGAAGCTTTCGTTTCCTTATTCTCGGATTCCTGAGACAGAGCTTCCATTGCGAGACATCCTCCGTGTCAGCAAATGCCCAAACGAATAATGCTGATAGAGTGCAATCTATCGTTGCCTACTCTCGTCACCGTTGGTATACCCTATTTTGTTGTTGTTTCCTACCACCATACGGTAGGATACCCTCTGTTACCTTCTCGTTGAGATTTGTTAGCCGCAGCACAACATGTAAATCACTTCATTTTTTTTGTGATGGAGCTCTGTATGTTGTTGCTATACTTCAATCCCCACCATTTTCTCGTTTCCGCTTTTTGCGCCGCGGGACGTGGTGTTTTCGGGAGACGCGATGTGTAAACATTTTATGGTTTTTCGTTTTGTAGGCGGCTGTTTATGCGTGACGTTGTGGTGTATGACCTCGTCTGCGCGATACTCGAGTTTTTTTTTTTGTATATTCGGGGCGTATCCCCTCATGCGCATGCGGTAGTTAAAATGTCGCAGATTTTTGTTCTGCTCGGTCCAAKGCTTGTAACCGACTACTTTGTCAACCTAGATATATGACTCAAATTCTTTGTTGAGCTTCATCTGGATGGTCCAACGCGGGTGGGGAATTTTGTTTCCCAAGAAATCCAGCCAGCTTGTCAAGATGATGTGCTGGTGTGTTTCCGCGGGTGGTAGGAAAGGTGGGTGAGGTGCACGTATATTCACGTGCTTCTTTTTGTTTTCCATACGTCTTACTCGGTACACCATGGTGCCAGCTGTGAGAACAAATTGTGTATGGTCCTCTCCATGGTAACAGCAGTTTTGTTTGGGCCATCCCATCCTGATCTGGTCTATTTATTAGAACGTTATTGGTCAGGGTAAAACATAGGGTACGGCGGGCATAATGGTTTCTCGCCGTTTGTTCGCTTGCACGTTCCGATAGGTTTCGGCGTGCTAGTTCGAAGGCAATTTGTAAATTGTCTCGTGTTCGTTGTGTTATTTCCTGGTATCTCTGTGCTTCCTTCGTAAGGAATACCTAGGATAACGTCTGCTGGTAATCGTGCTGGTCTACCGAACATATGGAATACTGTATTTCCTGCACCGTCGTAATTATATATAACATTGATGGGCCACTTGTACTTAGCGGTAAGAGCGATGCCCAGTGTTCGCGATTGGTGAGTTGTGCATGCATGCAGCATTACGTGCATTGTTGAAATGGCACGTTATGAAACGGAATTTCCCTGCAACGATACGGTTTTTTGTGCGGGTTTTCTTGAATCCGAGTATMCTCTGTGCGACTGGTGAATCACTTTGTGTTTGAGTTCGGGACTTTGATCTGCGTGTAGAATCTCGGATGGACCGGATATATCTAGAATGCGATCAAGGATTGCTTGTGCGATTACGCGAGCAGACTTGTTTTGTATTGCGTTAGAGTTGCAAATTTTGTTTGGTTATCCATCACATGGTGAGGATGTGTTTGCCTTTTACGCGACTAACACAGGATGTGTTTTGTATTCAACTACTGTAATTCGACCGAAATCGTTTCAAATTAACGTTGAACGGGTACATTTTCCATGGGTAGGTTTGGTTGGTGATCGGTGATGTGCCGTCTTTCGGCATTGATTGGCATGATTTGCATTTTGGCACCAGTTAGTTACGTACGTCACGATTCATTGTCGGTCACCAGTATTTATGGCGATCTTTTTCTTTTTCTTTTCGTACGCCAGTCGGAATGCACGGTGGCCCCTGACAAAGCTTGGTTCCTCGTGGTATGCGTGCGACGACGCCATTATGGAGGTCGCCTCCTCAGATGATGTCGGCCGTGTCGGGGTCTTGAGCAGGGTTGGCCGAAGCCTTGACGCGCACTTTTCTTTCTTATATGTGGCAAGGAGGTGCCTCCACAAAACCTCCCTCGCATGTCGCAAGGAGAGATCTCATAGGTTAGAGAGTGGGAGTGGGGGTCGTTCTCGTAGGAGACCCTCCCTGGTAGCGTTCTGGGTGTGTATTCCCGAACGTCAACCATATGAAGACCATCCATGATGGCAGGTCTCGTAGACCGGACGTTGGTTAACGTATCTTCATGGTTGGCATTTGTGATCAGAGGTTGACGGTGTCTACGTACCCTATCCTCCACAATACTCCCTGAATTGTGTTGCAGTATAGATCAGCAGAGATCCAGTCCGGGCCTGATGCACGGGTTCGTGCGGCTCACTACGACTTGTGTGTGGTGCAGCAGTAGAGAGCAGCAGTAGTAATGGATATCATATCTATGTGCGGTAGAAGCTTCCCAACTTCTTCGAGGTAATGGTTGACACGTTGACACGCATGTGCGTGCATATGCGGGACGAAAGGACTCGTAACGCTACGACGTAATCGTCGGTTTTGATTGCGTCTGATTTGCTTTTTAGGCTTAGGGTAGGGTTTTGGGAGTTCCATGTTTCCCGTTTCATACACAGGGTTTGCCACTATTAATGGCTATTTGCCACCACCCCATTTCCCGGAATACCACTTCTTGTCTCGAAATATAAGGACCGTTTTTATATATTTATTTGTATGCAAACATTTCTTATATATCGGAACACATACAGTGGTAAAAGTGGTGAGCTGACGGCGGTGCCCGCTCGGTATGTTGACAAAAATCTGCTCCTGCTGTGGTCTGTGGTATGTGTTGTCTTCACATTAAACTCGTTTTTTCTACCCAACTACATCAGTACACCCAGTGTCTTGTCCTGATTCCTAATCCTAGAGAGATACAAATGATGTGGTGTGGTGCAAACCGCAAAGGCGCTGCTGCTGTATCTTCAGTCTTCTGCACTCGTACTGGCTGCTGTCTACATCTCCACCCAATTTCACCTTGATCGAAAATGACGATTGTTTCACGAGTACATACACGTACGTATTATATATATCGTACGTACGAATTTAGTGTAACATTTATTGGAGTTTTTGAGTTTTCGCGGATATCTCGGCGAGAGATCGAGTCGGTAAAGTCAAAGGTTAAATTTTTCCATATATACGAAGTATATATTTTTCGCGTGCCAAACAGCAGTGGTTCGGTTTACGTAAAGGCGTAGTATGTATGATATAATGCTACTTCCATTTTTAGTAGCCTAATTTGCAGCGGTTACGTGGCGAGATAATATTTCAGGGAGCTTACGCTTTGTCCGTTTTTTGGCTGGCCCAGCTCGTTTTTCCAAGTACTGCACAGATTGTCCGAGTATACTCGATATACTCGGAGTATCGAGTATTTTCGTACTCCGAGTACTGAGAGTATTAGAGTACTGGTGGCCTAAATACTCGGAGTACTTGGAGTATGAGCAGTACTGAAGGCCCAAATACTCCGAGTACTGGGAGTATGACCAGTACTTATACTCGAGTACAAGCAGGACTCGGAGTAAAAACATCTAAATTACTCGGAGTACTCCGAGTATCGAGAGTATTGGACACCGAAATACTGCGAGTACACAGAGTACCTGAAGTATTTTTTTCTCGAAAATACTCTAATTATACTCCGAGGTAATGGGAGCATCTGGGAATTTTTAAATGCTACCAGGTATAAACGCCAGTCACATGTTCCCAGGACCTGGGAGGAATGACGGCCGAGTCTTTAAAATTATGCAAAGATGCTCCTAACGTACTTCACACTCCGAGTATACTCCGAGTATCGAGTACATTTCGTACTCCGAGTACTTAAGAGTATAATAGTATTAGCGGCCTGAATACTCGGAGTACTTGGAGTATGAGCAGTACTGAAGCCCCAAATACTCGGAGTACAAGGAGCACCCGCAGTATCGGACCCCGAAATACTCCGAGTAAAGCAGTATCGAGAGTGTTCATACCCGAAATACTCCGAGTACGAGCAGTATCCGGAGTATCGAACCCCGAAATACTCCGAGTACACGAAGTACCTGAAGTAATTTATCTCCAATACTCGGGACTTTACTCCAAGGTACTCGGACAACCTGTGAAATACTGCTGTTCATCTCTACGTATGACACGTACGTTGTAAGTGCTAAAAGCCTGGGTGCAGGTTTCATATTGCGACTGCCGCGTGCGGTTCTGCCTGCTGCTGCTGCGTACCAGGCAAATAAATTTACATCGGGTGTGTGGTGTGTTTGCAAGTTTGTAGCCGGGGTGCAGGTTTAATATCTCCAATGCTTCGTGCGGTAAATACCAGGTAAATACATACCTGGTATATACATTTTTCCGTCGGATGTCGGTTGGTGTCTGGTCGATTCTTGTTTCTTGGGTTGCATGTTTGAAAATACCAAAAGAGCACGAAAGCAACTGCTGCGTCATATTGTATCGCCAGTAGGTATATATATATATATATTATATTCGTATATATGTTACATGAGGACATATAAAATCCGTAAGTACGCGCGATCTAAGTATTACACTCAGCTAGCAAAGATGAGCTTCGACGAAATCCTCGAGCTCACAGCTGTTGTTTTTTATAATTTTTTTAATATATTTTACATGAGCACTTATAAAATCCGTAAGTACGCGCGATCGAAGTATTACACTCAGCTAGCAAAGATGAGTTTCGACGAAATCCTCGAGCTCACAGCTGTTTTTTTTTTTTTTTTTAACTCGTATATGTTGTCATACGAGGAAAAAGCGCGGATTTTTAGGGGTAGATTTTGTCTTGAAAAATGTCTGGGTCTCTGGTCCGCACTTCGGAATAATCGTGGTCCGCGCTCAGAATTTTCTCGCAATTTTCTGGCTAGATGCGAAAGCGGCCTACTCGTAGCCGAGCCGCGTTGCTCGCCCTTCTGGTTGTCCGGTTTGGGATCGGTCTCTCAGGGTTTGGGTTTAGGGGTGTGGGTTGGGTTGGGTTGGGTTGGGTTGTATCGCTTCTGTTGTGTTGTGTTTTTGTGTTTAGTGTTTTGATCCATGAGCTCGGGCTCTCTCGGTTTAATTTCGCGGTTCAGAAGCGCCTGAGCTGCCTCTATCCAGTTCGTAGCGTACTACCCCCCCCGCCGCACCAAATCACCAGGCAGTTTATGCTATATACCGCGCGTGGTATTGCTTGGGCGGATATATAGCAAGCAGCGTACATACATACGGACTGACTGCTATATATAGCAGCATATATATGCAGGGCCACGCAAGAATGGTAAGCGCATCTATCTCCACCCCGGCAACAGCACGTTAGCGTGCCCATTTTTTTTTTTTTCTTTCTTTCCCGGCCGGAAAGCAGGGGGTCTTTGGGATCTAACTGTACCGCCGAATACAGCCGTGCACGCGGAGCTATTATACCCGCTTCGTTTCTAAACCTGGGGAAGCCAGGGAAGCATGTTGTTTAGCTTGAGCTGTGCTGTTTGTGTTGTGTTGTGTTGTGTTGTGTTGTGTTGTGTTGTGTTGTGTTGTGTTGTGTTGTGTTGTGTTGTGTTGTGTTGTGTTGTATTGTGTTGTGTTGTGTTTTGTCGTGTCGTGTTGTGAAGAATGTTACAGGCAGTAGGGGTGCATGTGTATTTTTTTCTTTCTTTCTGAGATTCCTTGTTTGAGGAGCTTTCATGGATCATCGGACAGATAGATAATCGATTCCTACTCAGTGATCTAGATCTTTCAAGGCAAGCTATATACATTCGTGATCTGTGTGATCTGTGTGATCTAGCTCACGTTGCCGGGCGGGAGCCATAAAACCTGCATGGCCTCGTAGGGCATACGTTTCTGGGTTGGATCTGTGCTTTTCATAGACAGGTCCCTGTACCGCATCTCACAACGGCAGGTTGTGATCTACTAGATGATCTATAGATGATCTGTGAACGATTTACAGTTGATCATCATATGTCCGACTTGTAGGAGTTTATGACCCTCACCCAAAAAAACTGTTTACTTTTTACGGAAACATTGAACGAGGCTTTTCACCCGATGTTGCGCAACCCCGTAGTAGGTTATAGTTATAAAGTTATAAAAAAACAACAGCAGTTGTGCGATCGAGGATTTCGTCGAAACTCTTCTTTGCAAGCTGAGCGTGATACTTTCGATCGCGCGCACTCCCGGGTTTTACAGTATGTTCTCATGCAGGATGTACATGCTGTATATGAGGAGAACAACATCTGAGGCTGTACGAAGTAGGTTAAATATGTCGTGAATATAGAGTACGAGTCGCATTGCTAAACACTACTACCGGGTGGGCTAATGTAATGGTCATATAATAATATGGTATGTGAACATAGTGGGATACATGATTTTTTGGCGTCCATCGTGGGTTCTGATTACTATTCTTACTACATTAGCCCCCCCCCCGTACTATTCTTACTACATTAGCCCACCCGGTGATACGTCGTAGCTCAATCCTGGGTAATTTCTCAATAGAGAAGCCCCGACAGCCAGAAATAGTGCTACCTACGTACTCCTATGGTGGCACAGCGTCTTTTGTGTTGGGTTGTGTTGTGCCGTTTCGTGTCGTGTTGGGTTGCCTCGTGTTGTGTTGACCCCCCCTCCCCTTCTGCCTGGTCGGTAAAAAACCCGACGTGCTCCGTCCCGGCATTGTACGTAGGGGTGCGAGGAGGGTCTATGGTCATGCGACTACGGCCATGCATGGCATGAGTACACCCCCCCCC
>MEHQ01001881.1:816048-904286 GCA_008828725.1 Saccharina japonica | reverse complement strand
ATGTGCGAAGTGTATGAACAGTGTTAGTGGTGCACCCACCTGTCCCAAGAAGCGGCAGTTCCCGTTCAGCAGAGAGTGCCAGCCGCAGTTGCCGTCCCCTTTGCATGAAACAGTTGAGATGTTCCGGAGCTGTTGGACGAGGCTGCTTGGGCAGTAAGTTCTCTGAATTGCGTGCAGTTGTCCTCGCAAGGTTGTAGGATGCAGCCAAGCCCCCAAACGAAGACGCTGGTTGAGCCGTGTGACAGTGTGATTGAAGAGGTGGTCTCCCCAGTCATCGAGGTACCGCTCTGGGGGTACGCTTTGCTGCATGCAGGGTAGATATCCCGACTCAGCACCAGGAGGTGGTAGCGCCAAGAAGAGGGGGGAAAAACAGATAATGAAAGTAGAATAGGGATCGAGGAGAAACAAAAAAAAAGAACGAGAGATAAATAAACAGGTTGAGAGGGAAAAAAGTGGGGGGGGGGGTTTTTTTGTTTTGAGGTACAGTGGAGTGGGGAGTGTGGCGTGTAGGTGACAAGAGAAGCCGCAGAGTACCTGGTGGACCCGGGGGGGGGGAAAAAAAAAAAAAAAAAAAAAAAAAAGGGGGGGGAAACGAAATAGGGAGGGCCACGCAGCCGAAGACCAACATAAGTCTAGTACGAGCAAACACACGAAGGGTCATAGCAGTCGCCCACAGCAGTCGCAAGAGAGGGGCAGCCACAGCACCGAGGCGGCAGCTGCAGTAGAAGAAGAAAGCAGCTGCTGTATAATCATACACTCGCCGCCGCTCGCGCTCGCCGCCGCCGGATACACACGGGATACCACGGACAGGATCAAGTGGAAGGTCACGAAGAAGGGAGTAGTTACACGCAACAGAACACCCACCAGACGGAGGGGTGCCCAACTTGGGACAGAGGTAGTGGGCGTGCGGTGTGCGCGGTGCGAGTGGATGTATGTGCCAAGGGCGAGAGGATGTATGTTGCAGAACAAAGCTGTTTAAAATTTGGGGTTTATCTTTCAGTAGGTTGCGTTTTTCAGACGGGATTTGTTTTAAGTGGCGCAGGGCACAACGAAGAGAAATATATTTCCGTATAGCGTGGCCCAGATACCAGCAACGGGGAAACATACGAAGATCCATAGCACCCACCCACAGCAGAGCAGCAATGAGTGCCGCAGCAGCAGCAGCAGAGACAGGAAGACGACGATTACAGCTCGTAAAAGCAGCCGAATGAACGATGTGTTGGACAGTACTGCTGCAGCAATAGCAGCAGAGACAGGAAGACGATGAGTACTGCTCGCCCGCAACAGCAGGTGAATGGGGTTTATATTCTAGTAAGCGGCGTTTTTCAGAAGGTTTTTTTTTTACGTGGCCCAGGGCACAACGAATATCAATATGTTTGCGTAAAGCGTCGCCCAGAGACCAGCAACGAGGAAACATACGATGGTTCATAGCACACACCCACAGCAGCAGTAAGTACTAAGTGCTGCTGCAGCAGCAGCAGAGACAGGAAAACGGCGAGTACAGCTCGTAACAGCAGCCTAATGAATGATGCGTTAGAGAGTGTGCAGCAGCAGCAGCAGCAGAGACAGGAAGTGGCCCGGGCACAACGAAGACCAATATGTTTCCGTAAAGCGTCGCCCAGAGACCAGCAACGAGGAAACATACGATGGTTCATAGCACACACCCACAGCAGCAGTAAGTACTACGTAAGTGCTGCTGCAGCTGCAGCAGAGACAGGAAAACGGCGAGCACAGCTTGCAACAGCAACCTAATGAATGATGCGTTAGAGAGTGTGCAGCAGCAGCAGCAGAGACAGGAAGACGACGAGTACAGTTCGAAATCCAGCACCAGACCTTGGACGCAAATAGCGGTGTAGTGCTAGGTTGGCACGGCAGCCGAACAGAGCTTGGATGCAATAGCAGTGTCGGGGGGGGGCGACGCGCCCCCCCCCGAACCCCCCCCCCGGGCAGGCGACAGTGTGCGTTCGAAATCCAGTACCAGAGCTTGGACGCAAATAGCAGTGTAGTGCTAGGTTGGCACGGCAGCCGAACAGAGCTTGGATGCAATACCAGTGTCGGGGGGGGGCGACGCGCCCCCCCCAGAACCCCCCCCCCCCGGGCAGGCGACAGTGTGCGTTCGAAATCCAGTACCAGAGCTTGGACGCAAATAGCAGTGTAGTGCTAGGTTGGCACGGCAGCCGAACAGAGCTTGGATGCAATACCAGTGTCGGGGGGGGGCGACGCGCCCCCCCCAGACCCCCCCCCCCCGGGCAGGCGACAGTGTGCGTTCGAAATATATGCACTGTATTTTTAAAAATCATGAGCAACCAAATAAAAAGCATGACAAAAAAAGAAAGAAAGTGTCGTGCTTCTCCCAGAGGAGATGCGACCTCCAATAAAAACCAAATGAAATGAAAGAAAATGAAATGGACCGAAACAGCGCCAACAGAGCAAGACTGAGAACGACAGGATAGGACAGCCAGCCGGAGCACACCAAAGGCCAGCTGAGGCAGGTTTGTGCCCGTAGTACAGGCAGGTTCTACCAGCTAGTCGGTCTGGCACCTACTCTGTTTGCCGTCTCTTTCCTGCTTTCGTCCGTCCTGGTTTCCCTATGACCCCCCCCACCCTCCGTCTCCCTTCCCTTGGGCGCCACCCATACAACGGGTACGTGGCACTTCCAACTCAATTCCGTTTCGTTCTCGTGTAACACACGAGAGTCCCGGAAAGAGAACGGGGAATGACAAAAACAAAATGAATACGTACGTAGCTAAGCCACCAAAGAAAGTCCTAGGAAAAATACGGAAGGCGGAGAAACAAAGGCAAAAGCGATCACGGTAATTTGCTGCAGCGCTCAACACTTCTTTGACTGGCACCAGCAGCATGTTGTTCACGCATTGTTTGTTCTCTGTCTTCTGGCTGTCCAATCTACGGGGCGTTCGTAGCTGCGGTTGTCGCCATGATCTCGCTTCTCACTCGGCTGTTTGTTCTGCGCGTTTTGTTTTTAGTGTTTTGGTTTAATCGATTTTCGATTAAACAAATTAATCGATTTTCGATTAAACAAATTAATCGATTTTCGATTAAACAAAACCTAAAAGGAAAAATATCCCATCGCGGTCTCCTGGGTCTCATTTTGGCTATGTCGCCAATCAGAGGGAGTGTATCTCCCTATATCATCTTCGCTTTTGTTTCTAGGTTTTGTTTTTAGCGTCAAAACGCTCCGTTTGTGCGGGCTCTTAGATTGTATTGTAAGGCACAAGTAGACGTCACCCTTTCAGATTTGATTGGTGAAACGTCGGTGAGGAGAAGGTAAAGGCATTCATAAGGGGGGCTGCAATGTTGGTATAAGTTTGATAGGTATTCAGGGATGATTGATAAAAGTATATGTGAATGGTGTGATTGAAATAAGAGCTGCACATTGCCAGATGACAAATGGAATAATAATGATAACAGTATACTCCAGTATACTCGTACATCTCTTAATTAATACAAAATCTCTCAAGCCAACAAAAAAATTATACTTCCACGTTTATGTCAAGTTCGGAACATCCATCTGCCACGCCAAATACTCCTCACTCGGACGTGGTATTTATCATAAAAATAATGTCTTCCAATAAAGACCTTCACTGTGACCCTCAACATACGCCAATCAAAATACGGGTTCCTTTAAATTCACCTATATCGCCTCCCGCTAGTATCAAAATTAAGTATTCCACATGATAGCTCTGTATATCATCTCTTTCATTTGGCACACGTGTTTACGTTCATCCATTTCGATTCAACGCAAACCTAATACTCCTCACTTATGGCCAAAACAACGTATAAAAAATATCAAACCCACCCCAGGTTGAAGACAAAGTTACAGTAGAACTGAAACGCCTCCGCGCTCAACGGTTTCGTTGAGAAATCACCATGCCGCCATGCCGACCGCACACCATGCGTAATGGAGATCGTTCCCTTGGCAACGAGCTGCCTCAGGCAGTAAGTGATGGCGAAACAAACAATCCCAAGACGGTGCATATCGCGACATGTACGAATAAAAAAATATTGTCGAAACATGAGGCCGTCACTCTCCCAAGTGGCTCTGAACTCTGAATGGCTGAAACAAACTCACCGAAAAGTGCCCCTCCTACTGTAGGACCAGTCCGTTCTTACATCTCACCTGAAAAGAAGAAATCCAGGTACAGTACCCGCGATTGTGCAGATGGTCGTTGTTTCAGATGCACTGCACTCCTCCGGTCGGTTCGGTCGAATGCGCTATCGCCCGTGCCCGGTGGGTAGTCCAGGTACCTAACTGATACTGTCGGACAACGCCGCTAAGCGGATACGCGCCGACAGTGGTAGCAGGGGCATCGAGTCGAAAGACCAACGTCGGCAAGCGGGCCTAAGAAGCATAGTCATTAATATACGATCACCTTACCGCCCGAAATCCGCGCGTAAGCAGCACACCTACGGCGTCCCTGTTTGTATGAACTTTGTACGTACGATGGCGGTACAACGGGGGTAACATACTCGACTAACCGACAACGCCAATCGATTCAAAACGCCTGACCTCGCAAGAGTGGAGTCCAGGTAGCGTGCGGCTTCGGAATCTGGCGATTTATTCTGGAGTGGTAGGCATACTTCGGTCGTCTGATAGAAGCATATTGTAGTCCATGCCAGGTGTGTAGTCCAGGCATAATAATACCGTCCAAGAAAATCCCCCGTCGTCTGATAGAAGCATATTGTAGTCCATGCCGGGTGTGTAGTCCAGGCATAACAATAATGCCGTCCAAGAAACCCCCCCACGATCTGCGGCGGGAGTCCAGGGAGGAGTCCAGCCAGAATACCCCCAGTTGATCAAGTAGTGGTAGGGAGTTCGCTGGGTGGTTCAGAATGGAGTACCTTCCCCAGTGACCAAATCAGTGGCGACCGTGACGCCTTTTCCCATTTTGACGATCAAAAGTGAGCGTGCAAACGACACTTCGCAAGAAAAACCTACAGTAGGCTAGCCTTCGTACCGGTTGGGAAATAGACTACAAAGCAGTGGTAACTGCTTTGGCCAACCGGTAGACGCAAACAAACAAAACGCATAATTTCACATCTCACCTGAAACGAAGAAATCTAGTTAGAGCGCCCCCTCTCCAACAGATGGTGATTGCTTGAGACATAGCAAATTGCAGCGAAAGTCCAGGAAAGAGTCGAGGTAGAGAACCGGCAGGTGACTCATTGGGTATAAGTAGATCGGTGGGTGGTCCAGGCTGGAGTAGCTTCCCAAATGACGAATCCAGTTGAGACCGTGTCTCGTTTTCCCGTTTTGACAATCAATAGAAAACTGGCAGAAGCAAACATAAATGAATCCTTGACTTCAATATCACCTGAACTCACACGGAGTCCAGGTAGAACGTCGCAGCTTCAGCAGATGGCGATTGGTTAAGTGGCGAAATAACTCCCCCACTAGCGCTACCTGTGTGGTAGAAGTCCAGGGAGGAGTCGAGGTAGAGTACCCGCAGATGACGCAGTAGTCACGTGGAGCTCGCTGGGTGTTCCGGTCTTCGAATAGCTTCTCCAGTCCAAACAAGTGGCAGCCGTGACGCCGTTTCCCGTTTTTGCAATCAACGGTGAGCGTACGCGCTATAATTCGCGAGACAAACCTAAAGCTAGGCTAGAATTCGTACCCGTTGCGAAACAGACTACATATCAGCCGTAACTGGTTTGGCCAAACGGCAGAAGCAAACAAAAATGAAACCCATGATTTCACATCCCACCTGAAAGCACTGAGTCCAGATAGGACGCGCCCTCTTCAGCAGATGGTAATTGGTTGAGTGCCGAAACAGGTCCCCCACAAACATTAGCTGCGGCGGAAGTCCAGGGAGTAGTAAAATTAGAGTACCCGCGGCTGACCTAGCAGTCAGAAGGAGCTCGCTGGGTAGTCCAGGCTTCAAATGTTGTCTCCAGTGACGAATTAGTGGCGGCCGTGACGCCGTTTCCCATTTTGACGATCAACAGTGAGCATGAACACCATATTCCGCGAGACAAAACTAGGCTAGCCCTCGTACCGGTTGGGAAATTGACTACAAATCAACGGCAAATGGTTTGGCCAACCGGTAGAAGCAAACATAAATGAAACGCATTATTTCACATCTCACCTGAAAGCACGGAGTCCAGGTAGTAGAACACTTCTTCTCCAGCAGATGGTAATTAGTTGAGTGGCGAGAAAAGTCCCCCACCAATATTAACTGCGGTGGGAGTCCAGGGAGAAGTCGAGGCGGAGTACCCGCACGCGATCCAGTAGTCACAAGGAGCTCGCTGGGTGGGTCCAGACTTCGAGCGTTGTCTCGAGTGACAAAACAAGTGGCGGCTATGACGCCGTTTCTCGTTTTGACGACCAACAGTGCGCATATAGACGAAAATTCGCGAGACAAACCTAGGCTTGACTTCGTACCGGTTGAGAAACAGACTACATATCAACCGTAAATGGTTTGGCCAACCGGTAGAAGCAAACATAAATGAAACCCATGAATTCATATCTCACCTGAAAGCACGAAGTCTTGGTAAAGCGCCCCATCTTCAGCAGAAGGTGACTGCTTGAGTGGTGAAAGAAGTCCCCCACTAACACTTATTGCGGCTGGAGTCCAGGGGGAAGTCGAGGTACAATACCCGCAAGTGGTCCAGTATTCATAAGCATCTCGCTGGGTGGTCCAGGCCGTCTCCAATGACGAAACAAGTGGCGACCATGACGCCGTTTCCCATTATGACGATCAACAGTGCGCGTACGCGCTGTACGTCGCGAGACAAACCCAAACCTAGACTAGCCTTCGTACCGGTTGGGAAACAGCCTACGAATCAGCCGTAACCGGTTTGGTCAACCGGCAGAAGCAATCAGAAATGAAACCCATGGCTTCATATCTCTCCTGAAAGCACGGAGTCCAGATAGAATGTCGCGTCTTTAGTAGGTGGTGATTGGTTGAATGTAGAAGGAGGTCCCCCACAAACATTACTTTCGGCGGAAGTCCAGGGAGAAGTCGAGGTAGAGTACCCACAGGTGACCCAGTAATCATGAGGAGCTCGTTGAGTGGTGAGGGCTTCGAATATTGTCTCCAGTGACGAAACCAGTGGCGGCCGTGACGCCGTTTCCCATTGGACGATCAACAGTGAGCTTGCACACCATATTTCGCGAGACAAAGCTAGGCTATCCTTCGCAGCGGTTGGGGAATAGACTACAAATCAGCCGTAAATGGTTTGGCCAACCGGAAGAAGCAAACATAAATCACACGCACGACTTAACATCCCACCTGAAAGCACGGAGTCCAGGTAAAACGCCCCCTCGTGAGTAGATGGTAATTGGTTGAGTGCCGAAGGAAGTCCCCCACAAACATTAACTGCGGCGGAAGTCCAGGGAGAAGTCAAGGTAGAGTACCCGCAGCTGACCCAGTGATCATACGGAGCTCGTTGGGTAGTCCAGGGTTCGAATATTGTCTCCAGTGACGAACCTTGTGGCGGCCGTGACGCCGTTTCCCATTGTGACGATCAACAGTGAGCGTGCATACCATATTTCGCGAGACAAACCTAGGCTAGCCTTCGTACCGGTTGGGAAATAAACTACAAATCAACGGTAAATGGTTTGGCCAACCGGTAGAAGCAAACATAAATGAAACGCATGATTTCACATTTCACCTGAAAGCACGGAGTCCAGGTAGTAGAACACTTCCTCTTCAGCAGATGGTAATTAGTTGTGTGGCGAAACAAATCCCCCACCAACACTAACTGCGGTGGGAGTCCAGGGAGAAGTCGAGGTGGAGTACCTGTACGTGACCCAGTAGCCACAAGGAGCTCGCTGGGTGGTCCAGGCTTCGAATAGCGTCTCCAGTGACGAAACAAGTGGCGGCTATGACGCCGTTTCCCGTTTTGACGATCGACAGTGCGCGTATAGACAATATTTCGCGAGAGAAACCTAGACTAGACTTCGTACCGGTTGGGAAATAGACTACATATCAACCGTAAATGGTTTGGCCAACTGGCAGAAGCAAACATAAATGAAACCCATGACTTCACATCTCACCTGAAAGCACGGAGTCTTGGTAAAACGCCCCCTCTTCAGCAGACGGTGATGTATTGAATGCTGAACGAAGTCCCCCACAACGATAAACTGCGGCGGAAGTCCATGGAGAAGTCAAGGTAGAGTACCCACAGGTGACCCAGTAAACATAAGGAGCTCGTTGGGTGGTCCAGGCTTCGAATATTGTCTCCAGTGACGAAACATGTGGCAGCCGTGATGTCTTTTCCCATTTTGACGATCAACAGTGATCGTACACGCAATATTCCGTGAGACAAACCGAAGCTAGCCTTCGTATCGGTTGGGAAATTTAGCACAAACCAACCGTAACTGGTTTGGCCAACTGGCAGAAGCAAACATGAAATAATCGGGTGATTTCACATGCCACCTCAAAGCACGGAGTCCAGGTAGAACACTTCCTCTTCAGCAGATGGTGATCGGTTGAGCGGCGAAAGAAGTCCCCCACCAACACTAACTGAGGTGGGAGTCCAGGGGGAAGTCGAGGTGGATGACCCGCACGTGATCCAGCAGTCATATGGAGCTCGCTAGGTGGTCCAGGCTTCGAAGACTGTCTCGAGTGACGAAACAAGTGGCGGCCTTGACGCCGTTTCCCGTTTTGACGATCAACAGTGAGCGTACACACCATGCTTCGCGAGAAAACCTCAGCTAGCCTTCGTGCCGGTTGGGGAATAGACTACGAACCAGCTGGAAATGGTATGGGCAACCGGCAGAAGCAAACAGAAATGAAACGCATGACTCAACATCTCACCTGAAAGCACGAAGTCCTGGTAGAACACCTCCTCTTCAGCAGGTGGTGATTCGTTGAGTGGCGAAAGAAGTCCCCTACCAACACTAACTGCGGTGAGAGTCCAGGGAGAAGTCGAGGTAGAGTACCCGCAGGTGATCCAGTAGTTATAAGCGCTTCGCTGGGTGGTTCAGGTTTCGAATATTGTCTCCAATAACGAACTAAGTGGCGGCCGTGACGCCGTTTCCCATTTTGACGATCAACACTGAGCGTACGCACTATAATTCGCGAGAAAACCCTCAGAAATGAAACTCAGCACTTCACATCTCACCTGAAAGTACGGAGTCCAGGTGAAACGTCGAATATTCAGCAGATGGTGATTGGTTGAGTGCCGAAAACAATCCCCCACAGACACTAACTGCGGCGGAAGTCCAGGGAGAAGTCAAGGTAGAGTTCCCGCGGCTGATCCAGTGATCATAAGGAGCTTGTAAGGTAGTTCAGGCTTCGGATATTGTCTCCAGTGACGAAACTAGTGGCGGCCGTGACGCCGTTTCCATTTTGACGATCAACAGTGAGCGTGCACACCATACTTCACGAGACACGCCAAGGTTAGCCTTCGTACCGGTTAGACTACATATCAACCGAAATGGTTTGGCCAACCGGTAGAAGCAAACATAAATGAAACGCATGAATTCATATCTCACCTGAAAGCACGAAGTCTTGTTAAAACACCTCCTCTCCAGCAGATGGTGGTTGCTTGAGTGGTGAAAGAAGTCCCCCACCAACACTAATTGGGGCTGGAGTCCAGGGGGAAGTCGAGGTAGAATACCCGCAGGTGGTCCAGTATTCATAAGCATCTCGCTGGGTGGTCCAGGCTTCGAATAGCGTTTCCGATGTCGGAACAGGGGACGACCGTGACGCTGTTTTCCATTATGACGATCAACAGTGAGCGTACGAGCTATACGTCGCGAGACAAACCTATACCTAGACTATGCTTCGTACCGGTTGGGAAACACACTACGAATCAGCCGTAACTGGTTTGGCAACCGCAAGAAGCAAACAGAAACGAAACCCATGACTTCACATATCACCTGAAAGCACGGAGTCCAGGTAAAAAGTCGCATCCTCAGCAGATGGTGATTGGTTGAGTGCCGAAACAGGTCCTCCACAAACATTAACTTCGTCGGAAGCCCAGGGGGAAATCGAGGTAGGGCACCCACAGGTGACCCAGTAATCATAAGGATCTCGTAGGGTGGTCCAGGCTTCGGATATTGACTCCAGTGACGAAACTAGTGGCGGCCGTGACGCCGTTTCCTTTTTGACGATCAACAGTGAGCGTGCACACCATATTTCGCGAGACAAAACTAGGCTAGCCTTCGTACCGGTTGGGAAATAGACTAAATCTCAGCCGTAACTGGTTTGCCCAACCGGTAGAAGCAAACAGAAATTAAACGCATGACTTCACGTTTCACCTGAAAGCACGGAGTTCTGGTAGTGTTCGTTTGGATCGTGTCAGCAACGACGGGTACAAACGTTGTAGAGGGTTGCGTATATATTCGCAGGCGTTATTATGGAATTTTTGCCTCGTGCGGGACGAGAGTTCGAGCACTCCGCTCTCTCTCCGCTCTCTCTCTCTCGCTCTGTCCTCTAATGCAACGACCTTAAAACATCTCATCAGACTGCTGGGCAGTCAGGGCATCCAGATTTGCAATCTAGGAACACACTAGTGAGTTGTCAAAAGCTTGACGTTGTCAGGTCTGGAACGAGAAGTCAAAGATGGCTTCCGGGTCGGCTCAAGACGAGCAAGCCCTTCCCAAAGATGAGGTACAACAGCTGAGAAGTGAGTTTCAGCTGGTGGTCGAGCAGGGGCAGGCGTCGATGATGCTTGCCATGAGAGACATGATGGCCGAGTTCATGAGGAACAAAGGCCGATCTGAGTCCAGCAGTGCTGGGAGCAGCGCTGCTGGAAGGGAAGGCTCACGAGGGGCTGAACCCTCTGCTGCTGTACGAGAAACTTCTGCTGCTGCTGGAGGCGTGGCAGACGATACAGCTGCTGGAAGAGAGACAACTTTGCGTGGGGATGTCTCACGCAATCTCGGAGCGACGGGACGCAGAGAGGCTGCTGTTCCTGTCGAGGTGGGTCCAGCCAGGGGCCAGCCTGACCAGCCAAGGAGGGCTGGCGAATGGGATGCATTCCCAGGCGGTGAGTTGGGTGGTGGTTTTGATCTGCCTATCTCGCGCCATTTGGCATATAAGCACAACACAGCACCAACATTTAGTGGCCTGAAACCGGAATTCACTTCTTGGACAAAGGACGCTCGTTACTACGCAAAAGGAGTAGGGTTCTTGTCTGCTTTCGTGTCGGATCCACCGCAGTACATTCCCGTAGGGGAATTAGACACCGAAAATTCGGTTCTTGTCGCAAGGGGGTATAGCCGCGAAAGTGTACACGTACATACACTGGCGTGGAATTTCCTGTCGACGGCTCTCAAGAGCAAGAGTGATAAGAGTATACTGCACAGGTGTACCTCGCCGAGGGAAGCGTGGGACGCTCTCCTTGCGTGGTACGGCCCTCAAACTACGGGGGCCAAATCCGACCTATCTCGACGACTTAATAGCTTCAAGATAGCGCCGGGGAGCAACCCCCTAGAAGAGATGGGTAGGATCGAGGATCTTGCCGCTGAGATGCGTACAGCAGGTCTGACACTCGACGACCACATGCTGTACACCATCTTCATCGACGCTCTGCCGGCCGAGTACGAGGTGGAGGCACGGAACCTGGCATCTCGTGACAGTATCGGCCGCGATGACATCATCAAGGCTGTTCGAGAGCGGCACCACCGACTTTCTGGAAACAGGAAGAGAGGGGCCAACGCTAGCCATGCTGGTCAAGCTATGTACGCTGGTGGCGGCGGCGGCGATGGTGGCCGGGGAAAAGGCGGCGGCGGCGGACGACGCGGAAAAGGTGCAGACGGCGGCAAAGGAAAAGGCGGAAAGCAGGGGAAGCACGGAAAAGGCGCCGTAGCTTCCGGCGGCGATGGCAGCAGCGCCGAAGTTGCCGAAGGTAGTGCCCCCGAGGTGAGGTGCTACAGGTGTGGCAAGAAGGGCCATATCAGCCCCGATTGTACGACGAAGATATGCAGCCGATGCCGAGGACGGGGACACGCTGCCGATGTCTGCCCCACGTCTAAGGAGGACCGATGCAGCCGATGCAACGGATTGGGGCACACTGCAGATGTCTGCCCCTCGTCGAAGGAAGACGCTGTGCTGGCGGTATCGACCGAGGCTGGGGCGACGGACGATGAAGGTGATGGTTCGGCACAGGCCTCAGCTTTTAAGGTCGAAGAGACAGGCGAGTGCGATGACGGTTCGGGCAGAATGGGGGAAGGAGAGTCGGCTTGGCAGGTAGGAGACGAGGCCTGGATATGCGATAGTGGAGCGTCTACTCACATGACGCCCTCAGCAGATTGCATGCTCAACTACAGAGAATGCAACCTAAAACTGCGCATCGCCGATGGTTCAACTCGCTCCATCGAAGGATACGGTGATGTTCGCTTTGTCTTTCGGTCCGGAAACGGTCTCGTACAAGTGCTGATGACTAACGTTGCGCACGTGCCAGACCTCCGCTATCACCTATTTTCCCTGCCCACTCTCGTCAAAAACGGCCATACGTTCGAAGGACGCCCCTCGGGGATTGTAGTCCGGCTCAAGTCAGAGCGTTCGATCGTGTTCCCGTTGAGTGGGACCCTGTACAGTCTTTACGGCTACCGGGTCGACAGCAGTAGTGGGGAAAATGCCTGTGCTGTACTCGCCCCAGGGCAACAGCCCAGTAAGCCCGCGATCGACATCAACGACTACCACTGCGCGGCTGGACACTCCCACGAGGTTCTACTCCGCAAGACCGCGGAGCAGCAAGGAGTCATCCTCGAGGGAAACCTGCTGGAATGCAGGGGGTGCTCCATGGCGAAGGGACTTCGCAAGAGCATCAAGCAATCCACTCACACAAGAGCAGGTAAGAAGCTCGGGAGGGTGTTTGTGGATTTGAGTGGCCCCAAGGTGGTAGAGTCTCTCGGCAGGAAGCGGTACACTCTCATTGTGCGCGATGACTTTTCACGGTATACTTGGGTGTATTTCATACGCCACAAGTCGGACGCCGCGGAATTGTTCGAGCAGTTCCTCGCGGATTCTCGCGCAGACGATGTCCCTTCGAAAGTGGTCATCGTCCGATCGGACGGGGGTGGTGAATTCCGTGGGGGGAAGTTTGGAGACCTGTGTAGAACACGAGGGATCAAGCAGGAATTCACGACGGCAGACAGCCCCCAGTTTAATGGGGTAGCAGAGCGCGCGCTAGGCTTGATTGAGACGGCCGCAATGGCGGGCCGAATCCAGGCTCGCGAGCTATACCCCGGCGCGCAACTACCTGCAACTGAGTCGTTGTGGGCTGAAGCGTCGCACTGGGCGTGCGATGCTTTGAACCGTACAGCAACCACCGCTAACCCCGAGAGCAAGTCGCCATACGAGATGTGGTATGGTAGACCCCCCCCGGTAGTACTTCTACCTTTCCTCAAGCCTGGCTACTGCAAGGTGAAGAGGGAGAACAAGTCCCAGGCGAAAGCACAGGAGTGTTTTTACCTTGGCCCTGCACCCAACTACCCCCGAGACTCGGTGCGAGTGCTGACTAGACACCGTACCGTACTGATCACGCGCAACATAACCTGGCAGCGCGTGTCACCTGCACCACCTGTACCTGCCCAGTCGAGTGACTCCCTGTCTATGGAAGAGGGGGGGTCCGAGGCAGACGACGGAAGCACGTCAGATCGAGGTGGTGGGGGGGTGGTGCATGAGCTGGACGAAGGTTTGGCTCGCCTGAACGACCTCGATTTGACGTGGGGGTTCGATCTGGACGCGTTTTTGGAGGAGCGCGCCCAGCAGGCACCTGCCGCCGGCGATGCCGGCGACGGGAATTCAGAGACGACGGGCTCGTCTCAAGGGGGCGCGGTGGGCGCCTCCTCGGCCCCGGTAGGGAGGGTCGAAACAGCCGAGACGACGGGCTCGTCTCAAGGGGGCGCGGTGGGCGCCTCCTCGGTCCCGGCAGGGAGGGCCGAAAGCGACCCGGGCGAGGCATCAGCCTCCGACACCGACCAAGGGAACGGTGAGGATCCACCCGCGGTCCTGTCGGGGAGACCAGCTCACGAGCTCAGCGGCTGGGGACGGCTCCCCGAGACAGTAAGGGGCCGAACCCGGGGTCAGAGCCAACGCTTGGAAGGCGAGCCTGCTGAAGGCCGGCTAAGGATGAGGCCTGAGGTCGCGGACGCGCTGCTTGCGGCAGTGTTCAAGTTGACGATGTCTAGGAGAACGCAGAACAGCACATCCTGGACGACGGAGGACGCACTGGCTCTGATGGCTGGAGGACCTGCAGCAGATAACAAAGGGGAGTTAAGCGTGCGCATGCCGAGTGGATTCCCGGAAGACGTAGAACCGCCCCCTCAGTCCGTAGCAGATGTCGAGCGTTCACAGTACAAAGCGGCGTGGCAAGAGGCCATGAAGATTGAATTGGACGGTCACAAAACGACCGGTACGTTTGAAGCAGCGATACCGCCGCAAGGGCGGAAACCTGTAGGATCGAAGTGGGTGTTTACCTACAAGACGGACAAGGATGGCCTGATAGTAAAGACAAAGGCTAGACTTGTGGCTAAGGGGTTTAGCCAGGTGCAGGATGTAGATTACTTTCAAACATTCGCACCAACTCCCTCGTCAGCGTCAGTTAAAATTCTGGCAGCTGTTGCCAACGAACACGGTCTGAAGATCTTTCATTTAGACGTCGCACAAGCCTTTGTTCGCGCGAAACTCGACGCCGAGATATACATGAAACTACCCGGTGGGTGTGGTGACATGTCAGGCAAAATCGTTCGCCTGAACCGATCGCTGTATGGTCTGAAGCAAAGTGGACGACAGTGGGCCGGATTATTGGTAGAAACCGTGGTAGAGTACGGTATGGAGCAGTGTAGGACTGATCTTTGTGTTTTTCGAATGGTTGTGGACGACAAGGTACAACTGGTCATGGCTGTTCATGTGGATGACATCGTCATTGCAGGTTCGGACGAGTCATGCAGAGATTTTCATGCCGCGTTAGTAACGAAATTCCCCACAAATAACCTCGGAGAACTGACTTGGTACACTGGTTGTGCTTTCAAACGCGACTGGGAATTGGGGACTTTGGAGATTACGCAGAAGGCGTTTATTGAGAGCATGTTGAATCGTTTTGGCGTTAACTCATCCTCTGACATCCCCGCTACCCCTGGTGTGGAACTAGGTCCAAGAGAGGAAGGCGAACCTGGTGGAGACTGGCCTTACAGGGAGGCTGTGGGCAGTTTGATGTGGCTGTCGACCATGACGAGGCCGGACATCTCCAACGCTGTGCGTGCTGTGGCGCGTCACTCTCACAACCCTACTGAGAGGCACTGGAGGGCAGTTTTGAAGATTATGGAGTACCTTCACGGGACCAGGTTTTTGGGATTGACTTTTGTGCGGGGTTCGGGACTGGATTTGAATGCGTATAGTGATGCCGATTATGCTGATAAGGCGAATGATAGGCGCTCGGTATCGGGGACGGTAGTTACCCTGGGGGGTGCGGCCGTCAGTTGGGCAAGTAGTACGCAGAGGTGTGTTACATTGTCCACAGCAGAAGCAGAGTACGTTGCCCTAGGTGAAGGGGTGAAGGAGGCTTTGTTCACGGGCGCGGTCTTATCGTTTATTTGTCCAGAGCTAAGCGGATCATGTGTCCGGGTTTTCGAAGATAACCAGGGGGCCATAGCATTGGCTCAGAACCCTCTTAGTTCTGCTCGGAGCAAGCATATCGACGTACGTTTTCATTTTGTTAGGGAGCTGCTTCGTGCGAAGAAGATCGACATTCAGTTCGTAGCTTCGAAAGACCAGCATGCGGATATTTTGACGAAATCCCTTGCTGCGACCCCTTTTAAGCTTCACCGTAGGTTCTTGTTGAATCTGCCGTTGGAGGGTGAGTAAGGGGTATGAGCATTATCCGATGTACCATGTTTGAGTTATGCGAGGAATAATTTGTCAGGTCGCCACCCCGCGCTACTTTGAGGGGCATGGGTGAGTAGGGCACCACTTGGCATCTTATTTTCTGGCCATGGTCATCGTTTGGAATGCGGCCGTTGTTTCAACTGCAATGGTTTGGAGTATATGAGTTATACAGGGGGTTTTGATCCGGTGGCCGGGTTTCCTCCTGCGGGACTGTTGTTGGCTGTTAGGTCCTAGCTTGTCTTGAATGTCCTTTCGGTCTTGTCATTGCTGTCAAGAGCCAGGGAGGGTGTTCGTTTGGATCGTGTCAGCAACGACGGTTACAAACGTTGTAGAGGGTTGCGTATATATTCGCAGGCGTTATTATGGAATTTTTGCCTCGTGCGGGACGAGAGTTCGAGCACTCCGCTCTCTCTCCGCTCTCTCTCTCTCGCTCTGTCCTCTAATGCAACGACCTTAAAACATCTCATCAGACTGCTGGGCAGTCAGGGCATCCAGATTTGCAATCTAGGAACAGGTAGAACACCTCTTGTTCAGCAGATGGTGATCGGTTGAGTGGCGATAGAAGTCCCCCACCAACACTAACTGCGGTGAGAGTCCAGAGAGAAGTCGAGGTAGAGCTCCCGCAGGTGGTACAGTATTCGTAAGCGCTTCGCTGGTTGTCTTAGGCTTCGAATAGCGTCTCCAATGACGAAACCAGTGGTGGCAGTGACGCCGTTTCCTATTTTGACGATCAACAGTGAGCGTACGCACTATGATTCGCGAGACAAACCTAAATCAAGGCTAGCCTTCGTACCGGTTGAGAAACAGACTACGAATCAGACGTAACTGGTTTGGCCAACCGGAAGAAGCAAACAGAAATGAAACCCAGGATTTCACATCTCCCCTGAAAGCACGGAGTCCAAGTAGAACGCCCCCTCTTCAGTAGATGATGATTGGTTGAGTGCCGAAAGAAGTCCCCCACAAGCATTAACTGCGGCGGAAGTCCATGGAGAAGTCAAGATAGAGTACCCACAGGTGACCCAGTAAACATAAGGAGATCGTTGGGTGGTCCAGGCTTCGAATATTGTCTCCAGTGACGAAACTAGTGGCAGCCGTGATGCCGTTTCCCATTTTGACGATCTACAGTGATCGTACACGCAATACTTCGCGAGACAAACCAAAGCTAGCCTTCGTACCGGTTGGGAGATATAGCACAAACCAACCGTAACTAGTTTGGCCAACTGGCAGAAGCAAACATAAAATAATCGCGTGATTTCACATCTCATCTGAAAGCACGGAGTCCAGGTAGAACACTTCCTCTTCAACAGAGGGTGATCGCATGAGTGGCGAAAGAAGTCCCCCACCAACACTAACTGCGGTGGGAGTCCAGGGAGAAGTCGAGGTGGATTACCCGCAGGTGACTCAGTAGTCATAAGGAGCTCGATGGGTGGTCCAGGCTTCGAATGGTGTCTCGAGTGACGCAACAAGTGGCGGCCGTGACGCCGTTTCCCGTTTCGACGACCACCAGTGAGCGTACACACCATACTTCGCGCGACAAACCTAGGCTAGCCTTTGTACTGGTTGGAGAATAGACTACAAACCAGCTGGAAATGGTATGGGCAACCTGCAGGAGCAAACATAAATTAAGCATATGACTTCACATCTCACCTGAAAGCACGGAGTTCAGGTAGAACGCCCCCTCTTCAGCAGATGGTGATTGGTTGAGTGTTGAAAGAAGTCCCCCATAAACATTAATTGCGGCGGGAGTCCAGGAAGAAGTCGAGATAGAGTACCGGCAGGTGATCCAGTATTAATAAGCATCTCGCTGGGTGGTGGAGGCTCCGTATATTGTCTCCAATGACGAACCAAGTGGTGACCGTGACGCCGTTTCCCGTTTTGACGATCAATAGTGAGTTTATGCACTATAATTCGCGAGACAAACCTAAACCTAGGCTAGCCTTCGTACTGGTTGAGAGCTAGGCTACGAATTGGCCGTAACTGGTTTGGCCAACCGGAAGAAGCAAACAGAAATGAAACCCAGGACTTCACATCTCACCTGAAAGCACGGAGTCCAGGTAGAACGCCCCCACTTCAGCAGATGGTGATTGGTTGAGTGTTGAAAGAAGTCCCCCACAAACACTAACTGTGGTCAAAGTCCAGGGAGAAGTCGAGATAGAGTATCCGCAGGTGGCCCAGTAATAATAAGGAGCTCATTGAGTAGTACAGGCTTCGAATATGGTCTCCAGTGACGAAACTAGTGGCAGCCGTGACGCCGTTTCCCATTTAGACGAACAGCAGTGAGCGTACACGCAATACTTCGCGAGACAAACCTAGACTAGCCTTCGCACCGGTTGGATACAACACAAACCAGCCGTAACTGGTTTGGCCAACCGGCAGAAGCAAACATGAAAGAAATGCGCGATTTCACATGTGGCCTGAATCCAGGTAGAACACTTCCTCTTCAGCAGATGGTGATTGGTTCAGTGGCGAAAAACGTCTCCCAGCAACAATAACTGCGGCGGGAGTACAGGGAGAAGTCGAGGTAGAGTACCCGCAGGTGATCCAGTAGCCATAGCACATCGTTGGGTAGTCTAGGTTTTGAACATTGTCTCGATTGACGAAACATGGGCGGCCGTGGCGCCGTTTCCCGTTTTGATGATCAACAATGCGCGTATAGATAATATTTCGCGAGACAAACCTAGGCTAGACTTCGTACCGGTTGCGCACAGACTATAAATCACCCATAAAAGGTTTGGCCAACCGGAAGAAGCAAACAAAAACGAAACCCAGGACTTCACATATCACCTGAAAGCACGGAGTCCAGGTAGAGCGCCCCCTCTTCAGTAGATGGTAATTGGTTGAGTGCCGAAAAAAGTCCCCCACAAACATTAACTGCGTCGGAAATCCATGGAGAAGCCAAGGTAGAGAACCCGCGGCTGACCCAGTTATCATAAGGAGCTCGTAGGGTAGTCCAGGCTTAGACTCTTGTCTCCAGTGACGAAACAAGTGGCGGCCGTGACGCCCTTTTCCATGTTGACGATCAACAGTGAGCGTGCACACACCATGTTTCGCGAGACAAACCTAGGCTAGCCTTCGTACCGGTTGGGAAATAGACTACAAATCAACGGTAAATGGTTTGGCCAACCGGTAGAAGCAAACAGAAATGAAACGCATGATTTCACATCTCACCTGAATGCACGGAGTCTTGGTAAAACACCTCCTCTTCATCAGATGGTGATTGCTTGAGTGGCGATAGAAGTCCCCCACCAACACTGATTGCGGCGAGAGTCTAGGGAGACGTCGAGGTACAGTACCCGCAGGTTGTCCAGTATTCATACGCATTTCGCTCGGTGGTCCAGGCTTCGAATAGCGTCTCCAATGACGAAACAAGTGGCGGCCGTGATGCCGTTTCCCATTATGACGATCGACAGTGAGCGTACGCACTATACTTCGCGAGACAAACCTAAGCCACGAATAGCCTTCGTATCGGTTGGAAAATATACTATATTCGAATCAGCCGGAGCTGGTTTGGCCAACCGGTAGAAGCAAACATAAATGAAACCCATGACTTCACATCTCCCCTGAAAGCACGGAGTCCAGGTAGAACGCCCCCTTTTCAGCAGATGGTGATTTATTGAATGTTTAAAGAAGTCCCCCACAAGCATTAACTGCGGCGGAAGTCCATGGAGAAGTCAAGATAGAGTACCCACAGGTGACCCAGTAATCAGAAGGAGATCGTTGGGTAGTCCAGGCTTCGACTATTGTCTCCAGTGACGAAACATGTGGCAGCCGTGATGCCTTTCCCCATTTTGACGATCAACAGTGATCGTACACGTAATACTTCGCGAGAAAAACCTAAGCTAGCCTTCGTACCGGTTGGGAGATATAGCACAAACCAGCCGAAACTGGCTTGGCCAACTTGCCGAAGCAAACATAAAATAACCGCGTGATCTCACATCTCACCTCAAAGCACGAAGTCCAGGTAGAACATTTCCTCTTCAGCAGATGGTGATTGTTTGAGTGGCGAAAGAAGTCCCCCACTAACACTAACTGCGGCGGGAGTCCAGGGAGACGTCGAGGTAAAGTACCCGCAGGTGACTCAGTAGTCATAAGGAGCTTGCTGGATGGTCCAGGTTTCGAACATTGTCTCGAGTGACGAAACAAGTGGCGGCCGTGGCGCTGTTTCCCGTTTTGACGATCGACAGTGCGCGCATAGACAATATTTCGCGTGACAAACCTAGGCTAGACTTCGTACCGGTTGGGAAATAGACTACGAATCAGCCGTAAATGGTTTAGCTAACTCGCAGAAGCAAACAGAAATGACACCCATGACTTAACATCTCACCTTTAAAAGCAAGGAGTTCAGGTAGAACGCCCCTTCTTCAGCAGATGATGATTGGTTGAGTGGCGAAAGAAGTCCCCCACTAACACCCACTGTGGCCGGACTTCAGGGAGAGGTCGAGGTAGACTTCCGGTAGATAACCCAATAGTCATAAGCATCTCGCTGGGTGGTCCATGCTTCGAATATTGTCTCCAGTGACGAAACAAGTGGCGGCCGTGACGAAGGTTCCCGTTTTGACGATCAGCAGTGAGCGCACACACAACATATCGCGAGAGAAACCTAGGCCAGCCTTCGTACCGGTTCGGAAACAAACTACAAACCAATCGATACTGGTTTGGCCAACCGGCAGAAGCAAACATAATTGAAACCCATGACTTCACATATCACCTGAAACCACGGAGTCCAGGTATAACAGAACGCCTCCCCTTTCAGCAGATGGTGATTGTTTGAGGCTTAGCGATGTGCGGCCGGGGTCCAGGGAAACGTCGAGATAGAGAACCGGCATGTGGCTCGGTTGGTATGAGTAGGTCGCCGGATGGTCCAGGCTGGAGTAGCTTTCCCATTAACGAAAACAGTGGCGACCGTGACGCGTTTCCCATTTCGACGATCAAAAGTGAGCGTACAAACAACATTTCGAGAGAAAAAGCTAGACTAGCGTTCGTACCGGTTGGAAACTAGGCTACAAATCAGCGGTAAAAGGCTTGACCAATCTACAAAAATTCGCGTTGATGGAGAGCGGCGACATAGTTCTCTTACTCCCTTGGCTCATGGAGTACACAACGCGAGGGGACAAGAAACCAACGGCATGCCGCCCAAGAATCTCCGGAGGATGCGAAGCACGAACGGGTGTCGTCAGCGTGCCGCCACGCCAGAGGAGTGAAAGTAGCAGAACGCATCCTTCTCGCTGAACCACGGCAACTAAGGCACGTGGGCCAGGCTGGTGGCCAAATTCCAGTCTGAAGAATACCCCGACGTTTCGGCGGGTGCGGCGGCTGCAGTGCTGGCGAGCGTTACAGAGGTAGAGGAAGGAAATGATCCCCTGTGGCGCCCGGACGATGAGTGTGCCTCCCAGGTGCTCATTGGCACCATCAGCCGTCCCAGCGCCCGATCGGCCCCCGGAAACGACGGCCAACGATTTGCGCACCTGCAGTCCATCATTCACAACGATATCGGGCGGGAGGAGTTTGGTCGGGGCATGACAGTCTTCCGGGGGAGAATCGTCGACGAGCTGGATGCGTTTACACCGGAGTTCTGAAAGCTCGTCTTGCAGTGGAGCCTCACCGTGCTGGGCGAAAATGTTCGGCCGGTTTGAGTGGGCATGGCATGCAAGAAGCTCATCACCGCAGGGGCTACGCGACAGTGGCGGCCGCGGTTTGAGCAGGTCTATCGAGAAATAAGGCAGTTTGGGCTCGCGGTACCTGGAAGAGTGAAGCAGATGGGTCCGAGGGAACGATTGATATACGAGACGGGCAACTGGCTCGTTATTACCGACTAATCCAACGCCTGCAACACGGCGAACAGGACGGCGGTGCTTACGGAAGTGGCTAACTATGTGCCAGCGCTCGCGGCGTTAGTGGCCAAGTGCTCTGGTACAAGACCAGCAGCCGTGTTTATTCGGATGGACTCCAGGAAGACCAAGACGATCGCTTGCTCCAGCGGTGTTCAGCAGGGGGGGCCTATGGGGCCGGAAACATTATGTCTGGCGTTTCTGCTGGAGCCAGATTTCGAGAGAGAAGGGCTGAAAGCCTTCGCGTACATGGACGATATGTCTCGGTATCATGGGGTCAGAGCCAGTACCAGTGGAGATATTGCCTTCCTCTGGCGTGAGCTAGACAACATCGGCACTGTGGCTAACCCCGCCAAAACCGTGGTGCTACCATCAAAATGACACAGCTCGGCGACGGAGGAGATCCGCTCTTTGAAAGCGTCGGCGTACGCATTGCCGAACAAGGAGGGGTAGCGATGGTGGGCGCCCGTATAGGCACAGAGGAATACGTGCAGAGGCGAGCGACGGAGGCAGTGAGGGATGGGGGCGCGGGCCGCCTTGCACCGCCTTGCGTGCTGCCTCGCTGGCATGTTGGGCAAGTAATCGGTGGCCCTCATCGCTATCAAACCTCTCGACAAGCTACCTTGAAGGGCTCTGGACAAGGGGCTGATTCTCGAAGCATGCGGGAGGGCAGACAACGGGGCGCAGTGACGTGCGAGAAATTCCTCGAGCTACTGGGAGCGGCGGGGGCACAGTCGTTTTCCAGGAGGGTTGCCCAGAAAATCGGCTGACCTTTCAACTTCACCAGCAACCCCAGGCACGGCTTTCTATGGGGGCGGGAAGGTTAGAGCTGCCGTCGACGTACGCGACGAGAATGCCTGCCTCTAGTGGGAGCAATGTTGGGGTCTTGCCGAGGGTTCTGGCAGAACCCACCGGCCCGTTAGGATACCTAATGAAGAGGGATGTAGAGTACGGGAGGTTTGAGACACACCTGGGCAGTCCCGAAAGAAGCGATGGCAAGCATCGTCCCTGAATCTTGGTTGGAATGGGAACTCGATACAGAGGGGGAGCGGCCCCAGGACCCCCAGAGACCGACATGCTGGCTGTGCACAAGGTGGTCACTACGGACTCAAACAAACCCCAATGGACGCTGGGCGAGCTGGTCAACCAGCACCGTCACACCGTACGCACAGCGTCTCTGGACCAGCTGCCTACGACGACACGCCCTCCGGCACCGGATGATCAACTGGAACTAGAAGGTAGACTAAATGCTGTATCAGCGTAAGTGCTTGATCAACCGACAATGGCAAAGAGGAAAATAATAACATCTCACATATCACCTGAAAAGGAGGAATCGAGGTAGCGTGCCCCCTCTTGAGCAGATGGTGGTTGGATCAGTTGCGCTGCACCCCTACGGTCGGCTTGGTCGAAACGCGCTACCCCTTGTGCCCTGTGGGTAGTCGCTGGGGTAGAAAACTGCTGCTGTCGAAAACCAATACCACTAAGCGGACACGCTACGGCAAGCAGGATAATCAAATACAAACACCGACGCCGGCATGCGGGTCAAGGCAGCATCACCACTGCCGTAAGATCGCCAAACAGCAACCATACAACATGGACACGTCTCGTGTGCAGCAGCACTCTTACGGCAGTCTTGGTCTCTTGGATGTCAGGCGTACAATGGTGGTACAGCGGTGGGAAAGTACACGAATAGCCGACGATGGCAACCGAACCAAGACGCCTCATCTCACATGAACAGAGTCCAGGTAGCGTGCTGCCTATGAATCTGGTACTTGCTTCTGAAGTGGTAGGTGGTAGGTTTAATTGGACCACCTGGTCAAATTACGTTGCCCTCCGTGCCGGGTATGCAGTCCAGGTATACCGCTACTACATTCGAAGGAAGCCCCCCACGATGTGCGACGGGAGTCCATGTAGGAGTTCAGGTAGAGTACCCCCAGTATTTGTGAGCAGCTCGCTGGGTGGTCCAGACTGGATTAGCTTCCACGGTAACGAAACCAATGGCGACTGTGACGCACTTTCCCTTTTTGACGATCATAAGTGAGAGTACACATACATTTTTCGCAAGAACAGCCTGGAGTAGCCTTCTCACCGTTGGAAAACTACAGTAGACCACAAATCGTTGGCAAATTGCTTGACGAACTGACAAAAGCATACAAGGCAAAACGTATGATTTCGCATTTCACCTAAAAGGAAGGAGTCCAGCTAGAATGCTCCCTATCTAGCCGGTGGTGATTGGTTGAGACAAGTTGTGACGAAAAAACAAAGTAGCAGAACCTTGTACCGGATGGAACCTAGACTACAAATCAGCAGTAAAACGCTTGACCAAATAACAAAAGCAAACAAATCACATCGCATCATAGCATACTGGTATACCTCCCCTGAAAATAAGGAGTCCAGGTAGAGTGCCTCTTCAGTGGATGGCCCCCCTGTTCTGCGGCTGAGGTCTAGATAGCGTGCTGCCTCTGTCTTATGGTGTGCTTGCTTCTGAACTGGAAGGCCAAATCGGGCCGCCTGGTCGAACAACGCTGCCCTCTGTGGCAGAGCGCTCCCTCTTCAGCAGATGGTGTGTGGTTCAGATGTTCTGCATCCTCCCGTTCGGCTTGGTCGAAATTCGCTGTCCTGCATGTCTGGTGGGTAGCCTGAGTTCCAACTGCTGCCGTTGAAGGACGCCTCCTTAGATTTGCGGCGAGGCTCCAGGTAGCGTACTTCGCCTGCATGAAGTCTTTTATTTTGACTTGATGGGCCGAATCGGCTCTCTTGGTAGAAGTACGCTGCCCTTCGTGCCGCATGGGTAGTCCAGGGACAAAGGTACTACCGTAGAAGCAAAGCGGTCAAGAAGCGGATACGCGACGACAGTAGCAGCGGCATCTCATCAAAACAATCAGACGCGTGCTGCGGTAGGGTTAGCACTTTCTGGTCGAAACCAATATGACTACTATTAAAAGTATACTTCACAACTGAGGAACTATCCCAAAAAGAACGCCTTGTCGTTGGAATCCCATTTATTTGTGTTTTACTATTATAGTATCCGCTTTTTATCTTGGCCATAGCTTTCCTCTCAGGGTTTAACCTACATCGGTTCTCAAAATCAATTTTTGGGTGAATGTGGAGCTCTTCAAGTATCGAGTCCCAGAACAAGTAGCTTGCGTCATCAACACCGGTGTACGAGCCTAAGCAACATCACCACTACCGTACGACCACCATACGAACTGCAATATGTACGTACAGCGACACGCCGTCCGACTCAGTGGAAAACCGTCAAGATGGCCACCTTCAAGTTCGTCATGGAAGGGAAGGAGCGCAACAAGTAGCATCGCTCTGTGGGACTTAAGTAACACGTTTTTCGCAGAGGGGGCATTTCGGGATCGAGAGAGGCGAGTCGCAGGTGTCCCTGTACCACCGAGCGGAGACGCTGTTCCTTCTGTTAGTACAGGCTGGTTCAAGCAAAACGCTCTACGAAATGTGTGTCAGCCACGAATGCCGCATGCAGTAGCTACTTGAAAGTCACTATGTAGTATCATACCGACCGTAATGACCAGCGGTAAGGTGACATAAGCCACGCTTTTGTTGAGGGGCTAGGGCTGGCGCTAGGGGGCGAAATTGTGTCCCGACCAACCACAGGCCTTCAAAAAGGTCAACAGTAACCAGGCGTTTCCGTAAGAAGAAATAATATGTTTTCGACGCATGCTACGGTCGAGGTGCGCCCTGTTTTTTCTGAGGGTGTTCACTTGAGAAACTCTATGCCTCACCCAAAGACAGATTTTGGACGAACATACCACCCGATGAACAATCCCATGGCCCAAGTGAACAATCCCATGGCCCAAGTATTCAATGAAAATATTGAAACACAAGAATGAAAGCCCGACAGGTTTGGGTTAGGGGGGCCGATCGCTCAGAAAACGTTTCAGCCAAAACGTGCCACCTCTATCGTACCACGCGTCTTTCTCTGGCTAGTATGAACAAATCGGTTTCAGATACTCCAAGGCTTGTCTGTAAAAACAATTGCCCAGGTATTTCTAGAACTGACTGCGTAGGATAAACAACAAGTCATAGTTAACGCCAAAGTTTTTGAACTAAGTAACTGCGAGGCAATGCCGTACAATTCGCATTTTTACCGCGAAACGGTCCAAATTCCAACCCCGTTTTTTTAGAGATAAAAAATAGTGAGTTTTGTATACGTGTTCTGTGAGCCCCTTTCGATCCATTAACGAAGGGTGTGCTTGTTGGTTTGTCACCAGGAAAGTGGGCTTCCTCAATACCCAAGTATCGAGAAAACATAACTAACGAACATCTAGAGAAATAAAAATTAAGAACACGGTTTGTTAACGGGTCGACAGGGGCTCACAGAACACGTGCGCCAAAAATCAAGACACACCTCTAACGAACGGCGTGGACTTTCGACGTTTAAACAATAGGTTGGGTTCAGCTTGAACCGGTTCATATGTATCGTGCAGTACGTCGTAGACGGCACCAAGGGTTTCGGACAAGCGTCACGGCGGCCAACGAACGGGCTGGCGTCAACAACGCCGAGAAGGGAATCCGAACTTACCGTAAACGGAACGCGCTTTTGGCAGTTTCGACGCCGTTCAACGTCCCGCTCGTGCATGCAGCAAGGATGTGCGGGGGTGGACAGAAGAGGAAGTGACCTGATATGTGCTGCTATCTAAGCGGGCGCCGGGGTGCTTGTTTCCTGACCCGGACGACATGGGTCCTATGCCCCTGCCAACGTTCTTAGGGGCCAACGGATGTATCATGGCAACGCCACACAGCTAGTCAACGTGGGAGGGATTTGCACGACGGTTTATGAAAAAGGAAAGAGGGGGAGGAAGGTGGAGATTCCCGCGGGGGGTACAACACAGGCTGGGAGGGGGTGAACAAGGAGCGGCGGGGGCCGATAGAGGAGCGTGCCTGCCGCGAACACGTCGAACTGGGCGCGTGCCTACACGAGTCCAGAAAGGGGTTGCCGCACAGGCACATCGCGACAACAGTTGCAGAAACACGAAATCCACGTACTTGCCGTTGTTCAATGAGGGCCGGCGGGTGGGCCGGGGGGGGGGGGGGGTGTAACTAATTTTCCTGCATGGCCGTAGTCGTAGAGGGGGGGGGGGGGGAACGGGGAGGGGGCACGCGGAGCTGGAGGGGATAGGTAGGAAGGTGAGGGCAGAAATCAGCCGCTAAGTAAATGAGGGCACGGGCTCCGTGGAGCAAAGCACACCAGCAGCCGAAACTAGTACCGAAATATCAAAGCCCACGGCCTAGACAGGGGCTCCGGGGAGGGGCTTCAGGGTGATCGCTGAGCCACTAGCGGGGGCTCTCTGCGGGGTGAGTGGTACTGGCAGCACCAGGTACGACAATCTTCCTACGCGTAGAGGGGGACCAGGGGCGTTGGTGAGTAGCATAGCGGTTGTTGGGTAAGGTCAAGGGGGCTTCATCACGAACCGCGCGGTTAATTCAGACTCTCACCACAACCATGGTTACAATTTTTGTCAGGAATAACTGCAAGGGGAGGTAAGGGGCGGGCGGGGGGTCTCGCTGCAGTCTCGCTGCAATCGAAACACGGGGAGACGTCGCAATAACCGAAGGTTCTCGTGAAGCAGTGGGTAGCAGGGGTGTAGGGCAGGTAGTACGAGTACGATGGTTCGGAGGGTCATTGGCCGCACCCCATACGAACCCGGACCACGCAAAAGCGTTCTTCGGCGACAAGCACCGGGCCTAAGGAACCGATAACTTAATCGTGCACGTCGGCGTACCGGTAGACGTACGGCTGGCGGGGCGGGTGACGAAAGAGCTTGTATTCGGTATTCGTTCGAGTGTGAGGAAATTTGGCAACGCAGGAAAAACAAATAGGTCCCAGACTTAGGGCATGGACGAACGATTGGTTTTCCCAAGGAGAAGGTAGGACAGGTACCGGGACTGCGAATGTCACCAGCAGGGGTAGCAGAAGCGCGCGCAAACAAGTTCATCATTCATTACATTGGTTTCGAGCACAGGGCCGGGCACCGGGGGGGGGTCAGTTAATACAACGACTGGTGGTGGTGATAATCCAGCGTGCGTACTAGCCGGCGTGGTGCGCGAAGTTTTGCAGAGGGTGCTCGAGTCAAGAGTCAAACAGGAGGAGCGTGCGCGGGTACTCAGTTAAAAAGTGGTCGTTAAGAATGCTTTCATACAAACCCCACTAAACAGTGCAGCGGCTTTTGGGTACGTGTTGGGAGATACCTTTTATTTCGTAGATGCACGCTTGCAAATCGGGTAGAGGGGTAGTCCGGGGTGGTGGGGTGCACTACCGGCTGCGAGGCAGCATGCGCGATGCAATAACACCGGAGCATCTGCGTCGTTCTCGCAGATGGGGGACATAGCAGCAGAGAACGTGACGATAGCGCCGAATACAAGGCAACTGGTGTTCCGTGAGATGGCAGCCAGTGTCGTACGGCCAGCGAGGAGGGGGGGGGCGAACGATCCAGTACACGTGTCGTTTTTTGTGGGTGGTGCCATTTCTACAGAGGGTATAATGGGAAAAGAAGAGGGCGCGGTGTTTAGACTTGTCACGATCGTTGGCGGCAATCCAACAGGCTATGAGTATAGACGAGCAGTGCATGGGAGAGGAACCATTGCTATCACCAAAAACGGTGACGGGCTGGGCAACACAGCACAAGGTACTGGAGTACGATATTTATACAGAAATTATAACTATTGCACTGCCAGCGCAGAGTGTGGACGAGTTGCGAGTACGACTAATCAGAGTTGAGGGAGCGTCAGCAGACGGAAGCGGTAGCGGTAAGTACTACAATATTAGCAGGGGAATATCATCACGCACCCAGCCCGGCCCGAACGGAACTTCGCCCGTCGGGTTCTGTAGCTGTTTAATCTGCATCTTATTGGGGCGGAACGGGTCGAGGTCGGGAGGCAGTGTCGCAGGAACAGGAAACAAACGTAAGAGAGGCGACTGTAACGGTTTCCCCGCGAATTCATGGCCGACATTGCATGGTGGAGGTGGTAGCTGGAGAGAGAGGGGGCAGGTGTGGAGGAGAGAGTACAACCACGCCGTCGTTCAGGTTCGTTAGCCAATTGCCGAGTACAGCAGATGTTCGAACGTATTCTCAACAGTGGCGGGGGGGCTGTGCACAGAGACTATCGTTGCCGGAGCAGGCGTAGAAACCGACGATTGAAGGGGGTCAGGCGGTAAGCGATTCGATTCCCATAATCTTACACCATCTCACCGTCAACCATGGCGATGGTCGCGACGGAGGTCGCGAGAGGAGATATGAGAGGAGAGATACCGGGCCGGAGGGGAGGATTAGTGGTGATGCCAATGGGCAATGAGATGGCCGTTGCTCGGGTAACAGGAGGAGAGGAAGGAAGCAAGCGAGAAAGTAAGCGAGAGTCGGGCCGTTGATGGAAATGTTGGAGGCATTGGAAGCCAAGCGAGGGTGACGTTTCCAAGAAAGAGCCGCAAGGGGGGGGTGTTCATTTTCATGCATGGCCGTAGTCGTATGACCATAGACCCTCGCATCCCGACAATGCCGGGACGGAGCATGTCGGATTTTCACCGACCAGGCAAACATTGCTAGCACCAAGGGCGAAGCGCCGTGAGGTGTCTGGCGAGTCGCATGAAAGGTGAGATGCATCCTACTAAGAACCGCTTGTGAGGCGGACTTGCATAGGAATGACAGCTTCAATGAGTTTTTAATTTCCGGTGTGGCCACTTCCAGAAACAGCAATGGGAGTACTATGTAACTGCCAAAAAACAAAATGGTACCCTGGTGGTCTAGCTCATGTAGTGAGCGGCATGTTTTACAGTGTCGTTGCCAGCCGACGATAACCCGACCTATAAATATATAATACAAGCTCAAAAACCGGCGCGCTTCGCGCGCCTTTTTTTTTTTATTGGGCTGCGCCAAGCGAAGGCTGTAGATGGTGATCCATGTGGAATGACAACTATTGCTAAAACAAATTGGTCTTTCAGAATGGGTTTAACGAACTTGCTGAACCTTCTTGCTCCCATTGGCGAGGAACGCTGACTTCAGGAACTTCAGCCCACAAAGGCAATCAGCTATGAGCTACGCCGCGAAAGGTGGTATCGACTCGGGGGATCACCGTTATAAGTGTTGTCGAATTTGTAGATGTATGGACATATTCATGGTCCGGAGATGACACTTTACCCTCCCCGGGTGGAGCTGGCTCCACGAACCTCAGCCACCCAGTGATGGAGCCAGTGGGGTTGAGGTTTCCATACCGTGCGGGGCGGTATCGACCCTAGGGATCACATATTTCATACCCGATTTGTCGGAGTAGTAACGGAATAAGGATTAATTATCTGGCGATAGGACGTTATCCTTCCCGCCTGCGGCATTACCCCAGCCAGTCAGTGATAGAGCCAGTGGGGTTGGAGTTTCCACACCGTGCGCAGCGGTGTCGACCCGGATGACCTCGATTTTCGTCCCCGGGTTGTTGGATTTGTAGACGTATGGAGAAATTTCCGATCCGGGGATGGGACCCTGTCGTCCCCGGGTGGCGCTGGCTTATTTTCGAGCCCCAACCAATCAGCGATCGGCCGGTGGGGTTGGGGTGTTGAAACCGTGCGGGGCAGTGTTTAATGGGGGGAACTCGATTTTCGTCGCCGTGTTGGTGGATTTATATATGTACGGAGGGGTCTCCGATCCGGGGATGGGACCTAGTCGTCCCCGGGTGGTGTTGGATTTATTTTCTAGCCCCAGTCAATGAGCGATCAGCCAGCGGTGTTGGGGTTTCCACACTGTGCGAGGTAGTGTCGACCCGCGGAGGTACCATTTTCGTCCCCGCTGCGTTGGAGTTTTGAAGATATGGAAGTGTTCATGATGCGGGGATGAAAAATGATCCTTCCCGGGTGGCGCTGGCTCCCCAACCTCAGACAAACAGTGATAGAGCCAGTGGGATTGGGGTTTCCACACCGTGCGGGGCGGTATCGAACCAGGGGATAATTTGTTTTTTTCTCCCGGTTTGTCGGAGTTGTAGATGTATGGATTTATGTATTGTCTGGGGATGGGACCTTATCCTCCCAGCGTGCGGCGGGCCCTGAAAGGTACCCCAGCCAATCAGTTGTAGAGCCAGTAGGGTTGGGGTTTCCACACCGTGCGCGGGGCGGTGTCGATCAGGAGGAGCTTGGTTTTCGTCCCCGGGTTGTTGGGGTTGTAGATGTATGAAGGGATTTTCGATCCGGGGATGAGCCCCTATCATCTTCCGGGGGGCACTGGCTCTATTTTCGAGCCACAGTCAATCAGCTATAGTGCCAGTGGCGCTGCGGTTTCCACGCCGTGACCGGCGGTATCGACATGGGGGGTCTCGGTTTTCGTCCCCGGGCTGTTGGAATTTGCGCTCGCTTTATTTTTGAGCCCCCGCCAATCAGTGATCGGCCGGTCGGGCTGGGATTCCCACACCGTGCCGGGCGGTTTTGACCAGGGGGATCATTGTTTTCGTCCCGGGTGGTCGGAGTTGTAGATACACAGAGGCATTCGCGAACCGGAGATGGGTCCCTATCGTCCCCGGGTGGCGCTAGCTTTATTTTCGAGCCCCAGCCAATCAGTGATCGGCCGATCGGGCTGGGGTTTTCACACCATGCCGGGCGGTTTTGACCCGGGGAATCACTTTTTTCGTCCCCGGGTGGTCGGAGTTGTAGAGATACGGAGGTATTTCCGAACCGGGGATGGGGACCTATTTTTCCCGGGTGAAGAGTTGTGGATGCATGGCGGGATTTCCGATCCGGGGATGATAATCTGTCGTCCCTGAGTGGCTCTTGCTTTGTATACGAGCTACGAGCCCCAATCAATCAGCGATCGGCCGGTGTGGCTGGGGTTTCCACACCGTGCGCGGCGGTGTCGACCCGGGGGACCTCGGTTTTCGTCCCCGGGCTGTTGAATTTGTACATGTGTGGAGGGATTTCCGATCCGGGGATGTGTTCGTATCGTCCCCGGGTGGTGCTGGCTTTATTTCAAGCCCCAGCCAATCAGCGATCGGTCGGTCGGGCTGGGGTTTCCACACCGTGCGGGGCGGTTTCGAGCCGGGGGCTCGTTTTTTTACGTCCCCGGGTGGTCGGAGTTGTAGATATACGGAGGCATTTCCAAACCGGTGATGGGTACCAAGCGTCCCCGGGTGAGGAGTTGCGGATGTATGGCGGGATTCCCGATCGGGGGATGATACTCTGTCGTCCCCCGGTAGCTCTTGCTTTGTATACGAGCCCCAGCCAATCAGCGATCGGCCGGTGTGGCTGGGGTTTCCACACGGTGCGCGGCGCTGTCGACCCGGGAGATCTCCGTTTTCGTCCCCCGGCTGTTGGGGCTTTACATGTATGGAGGGATTTCCGATACGGGGATGTGTTCCTATCGTCCCCGGGTGGCGCTGGCTTTATTTCGAGCCCCAGCCCATCAGCGATCGGCCGGTTGGGCTGGGGTTTCCACACCGTACCGGGCGGTTTTGAATTAGGGGATCGTTTTTTTCGTCCCCGGTTGGTCGGAGTTGTAGAGATACGGAGGTATTTCCGAACCGGGGATGGGGACCTATTTTTCCCGGGTGAAGAGTTGTGGATGCATGGCGGGATTTCCGAACCGGGGATGATACTCTGCCGTCCCCGGGCGGCTCTTTCTTTGTATACAAGCTACGAGCCCCAGCCAATCAGCGATCGGTCGGTGTGGCTGGGGTTTCCACACGGTGCGCGGCGGTGTCCACCCGGGGGGACCCGAGGGGCCTCGGTTGTCGTCCCCGGGTGCGGGCGGCTCTTTATTTGTATACAAGCTATGAGCCCCAGCCAATCAGCGATCGGTCGGTGTGGCTGGGGTTTCCACACGGTGCGCGGCGGTGTCCACCCGGGGGGACCCGAGGGGCCTCGGTTGTCGTCCCCGGGTGCGGGCGGCTCTTTATTTGTATACAAGCTATGAGCCCCAGCCAATCAGCGATCGGTCGGTGTGGCTGGGGTTTCCACACGGTGCGCGGCGGTGTCCACCCGGGGGGACCCGAGGGGCCTCGGTTGTCGTCCCCGGGTGGCGCTGGTTTTATTTCGGGTCCCAGCCAATCAGCGATCAGTCGGTCGGGCTGGGGTTTCCACACCGTGCGGGGCGGTTTCGACCCGAGGGGGTCGTTTTTTTCGTCCCCGGGTGGTCGAAGTTGTAGAGATACGGAGGGATTCCCCAACCGGGGATGGGGACCTATTTTCCTCGGGTGAAGAGTTGTGAATGGCTGGATTTCCGATCCGAGGATGATACTCTGTCATCCCCGGGTGGCGCTGGCTTTGTATGCGAGCCCCAGCCAATCAGCGATCGGCCGGTGTGGCTGGGGTTTCCACACCGTGCGCGGCGGTGTCGACCTGGGGGAATTCGGTTGTCGTCCCCGGGTGGCGCTGGCTTTATTTCGAGCCCCAGCCAATCAGCGATCGGTCGGTCGGGCTGGGGTTTCCACACCGTGCCGGGCGGTTTTGACCCGGGGGATCATTATTTTCGTCCCCGGGTGGTTAGAGTTGTAGAGATACGGAGGCATTTCCGAACCGGGGATGGGGACCTATTTTCCTCCGGTGAAGAGTTGTGGATGGCTGGATTTCCCATTCGGAGATGATACTCTGTCGTCCCCGGGTGGCTCTGGCTTTGTGCTCGAGCCCCAGCTAATCAGCGATCGGCCGGTGTGGCTAGGGTTTCCACACGGTGCGCGGTGGTGTCGACCTGGGGGGCCTCGGTTTTCGTCCCCGGGTGGCGCTGGCTTTATTTCGAGCCCCAGCCAATCAGCGATCGGTCGGTCGGGCTGGGGTTTCCACACCGTGCGGTGCGGTTTTGACTCGGGGAATCAGTTTTTTCGTCCCCGGGTGGTCGGAGTTGTAGAGATACGGAGGTATTTCCGAACCGGGGACGGGGACCTATTTTCCTTGGGTCAAGAGTTGTGGATGGCTGGATTTCCCATCCAGGGATGATACTCTGTCGTCCCCGGGTGGCGCTAGCTTTGTATACGAGCCCCAGCCAATCAGCGATCGGCCGGTGTGGCTGGAGTTTCCACACCGTGCGCGGCGTTGTCGACCCGGGGGGCCTCGGTTTTCGTCCCCGGGCTGTTGAAGCTGTACATGTACGGAGAGATTTCATAACCGGGGATGGGTTCCTATTATCCCCGGGTAGCGCTGGCTTTATTTCGAGCTCCAGCCAATCAGCGATCGGTCGGTCGGGCTGGGGTTTCCACACCGTGCGGGGGGGTTTCGAGCCGGGGGCTCGTTTTTTTACGTCCCCGGGTGGTCGGAGTTGTAGATATACGGAGGCATTTCCAAACAGAGAATGGAGACCAATCGTCCCCGGGTGAGGAGTTGTGGATGCATGGCGGGATTTCTGATCGGGGGATGATACTCTGTCGTCCCCTGGTAGCTCTTGCTTTGTATACGAGCCCCAGCCAATCAGCGATCGGCCGGTGTGGCTGGAGTTTCCACACCGTGCGCGGCGGTGTCGACCCGGGAGACCTCGGTTTTCGTCCCCGGACTGTTGGATTTGTATATGTATGGAGGGATTTCCGATCCAGGGATGGGGCCCTATCGTCCCCGGGTGGCGCTGGCTTTACTTCGAGCCCCAGCCAATCAGCGATCGGCCGGTGCGAGTGGGGTTTCCACACCGTGCGGGGCGGTTTCGAGCCGGGGGATCGTTTTTTTCGTCCCCGTGTGGTCGGAGTTGTAGAGATAAGGAGGGAATTCCGAACCGGGGATGGGGCCCTATCATCCCCGGGTGCGGCGGGACTTGGGGGTTCTCCCGAGAGGTAACTCCCGCCGCGCGTGCCGTGGCCCCTGATTGGCCGAGGGCGGGCTGGGGGCCCCCCTCGACCAATGGGCGTCGGGATCAGAAAACGCAGGGATGAAATTTAATCCTTATTATATTATAATTATTTTATTTATAGGGGGGGGAGGTTGATAACAGACTCGGAAGAAACAATTCCCGAGAAAAAAATAAGAATGTCCCGGAATCGATTGATAGGTGCCAGGTTTGGTGGGGGGGGGGGCGTACTCATTTTTTGCTTGCCTTAGTCATTTTACCATTGGCCACGCATCCCTTTCGAGACGGAGCACCGTTCCTACTCCTAATAGAGACACCTCCAACATTTGGGCGCTCATTCCGCTGTTTCCACATGTTACATTTTTTGTTTTTGCTAATTCTATCCCCTTCTTGTTTCGCCGCCTGTGGCCACCATCTATCTCCTAAGATAGCAATCGTTTTCTCGCTACTATCTAGATAGAGTACGAAACTTCTCCATGTCACATTCGTCTCTCCTTATTTCTTCTTCTAACACATATCGTTCCTCCTTGCACATTTCACATTCTCCCACTATGTGAATTCTGCTCTCTTTCGCTTTGCCACAGGGGCACATCTGTGCATCTACTTCCTCCTCCCCCCAGCTACTGGTGTTCTTCTTTCTGGCAGGTCCAGGTCCCCTACACGAAATCGCAGTTTCAGCGTTTCTGCAAAGTCCGTTGGGCCGCGCAAGTACGTTTTCATTCCTATCCCTTCTCTTAACCCCCCGTATATCTCTACGAGTAAGTGTTCCTCCCCTTCCACTTTATTTCTTAGGGCTAGCCTTTCCCTTCTTTCTATCCTTTCTTTTACTTCTGTCTTGTACACCCCAAACTTCTCTATGACCAGCATCTCTTTTTGGTTTCCTATGTCCTTCCGTACTTTCTCGACTACGCTATCCCACCTTATTCCAGCTCGCCCTTTGGTTACTTTCTCCCATACAGCTTTATCAGCTATGGCTGGCAACCTCTTATTTGGCATGTTCTTTACTTTCTCCCATACAGCTTTATCAGCTATGGCTGGCAACCTCTTATTTGGCATGTTCTTCACTTTATATTGCAATTTCAACTTGCGCACGTCTCTATTTGTCTTAAGTGGGCACATAGTTCTGCTCTCAATACTGTATTACTTGTCGTACTTGAGCATCCTAGTACTTTTTTAGCTGCTGTCATCTGTACTGCTTCCAGCTGTTTTATGAACTTGGCGTTCCCTCCCCATACTTCGCCTCCATATTCTAGTTTTGGTACAATCACATTCATCAGGATACATCTCTTAATTCTAGTGTCAAGGTGCGAGTCTGATAGGATCGCTTCCATCTTGCCTACGTGTGCTTTGCCCTTGCTTATTACTTTTGTTATGTGTGCATCCCACGAGCAGTCTTTTGAGACCTCTACGCCAAGGTACTTATACTGGTCTACGATCGGTAATTCATCTTCTCCCCACCCCCACTAAAAAATTACCGGACTCTCCTTATCTTCGTTACATACAACTACCGCGCACTTTTTTACGTTCGCCGTCACTCTCCACTTCCTGGTGTACTCTAGTGCCTTCTCTATTTGTTTCTGCAGTCCTTTGGGTGTTTCTGATATGCTCACGAAATCATCCGCAAACATCAACCCCGACACCGTATCTTCCCCCGCCGTGACCCCCTGCAATGCTGCTTCTACTGCTACTATCGTGTCATTAATATTTACCATTGAATAGGTTAGGTGATAGCGTACATCCCTGTGAAACTCCTTGTAGGATATCATCGTACTGCGACTTCCCCGTCCAGCATCACAGCACTTCTCGCACATTCCGTCGTCTTATTCATCATTCTCCACATCTTTCCTCTGTTCCCTATTTCCCACAACTTTTTCTACAGCCCATTTCTCCATACTGTGTCGTAGGCCTTCTGTACATCTAGAAATAAACAATACCAGGTACGTTGTTAGCCCCGCGTCTTTCCTACCTTGGATTATCGTACTTAATGTGTACACACGGTCTACCCAACTACGGTTTGGCATGAAACCTGCTTGCCCTTCGCTATTTTTTTCTTCCCTCTCCATCATTGTTCCCATTCTATCGTTCAAAATATTACAGAATGTTTTACCCACAGCCAGTGCTTAGTAGCGTTATTCCCCTTTAGTTACCCGGGTCAGCCTCTTAAATAAGTTTACTACTACTCCTTCTCTCCATCTCTTAGGTGCGTACTCATTTTTCCATATCCAGTTATACAACTCAACCATCATGGTAGTCATTCCTTCTCCCCGTACTTCATAAATTCATTAACTATTTGGTCTGCCCCTGCTGCCTTTCTATTGTTAAGTTTAGCTACACACTTCTTTACTTCTTTTCTTGTGAACTCTCGCTGTAACGCTTCTGAACCACTGTCTTCCCTTTCTGATGCACCTACGTTCGCCTCTGCCCACGCGTTGATATCCTTCTCGAATTATTCGTCGAATGTTTCGTTGGTTGTGGGCGTCCCTAGCTTGCGGTAATGCTCTACAAGTACTTCCCTTTTCCCCTTTGAATTACTAACCATTTCACCGTTCTGTGCTCTTGATGTAGCTATCCCCGTGTCTGTCTCTCCTGCTTGTTTGTTCAGTATCCCTTTTATCCCTACCCACATCTGCTTCATCCCTCCATCAAAGTCTTCATTCCCTTTATTAACTACGTCGTACGTTTTTCCATCTCCTTTTATTCTTCTTAACCATCTCTTTTACTTTATTTCTAGCAATAGCATATTTCTCTCATCCTGCCGTAGCTTTACTCGATGTGTATCTCGCGTGTGCCTTTCTCCTTGCTCTGATAGCCTCTTTTACTTTATCATCCCACTATTTTACTGATATGTTGCATATTATCAACTTCTTCCCTATTACTTTACTTGGTGTGGTTTTGACCAACTGCTCCCACCCTCCTATTATCCTCGCTCCTGCACTGTCCCTCTCCACATTGTTCTTTGTGGTACCTATGCTTTCCAACAACTCGGGAAATTGCTCTGCATTTTTGGTCATCTCTTCTTGGAACTCTTCCCGTTTTTCCTTTACTTCTAGTTTATCTATTCGCGATCTGTACAGTTTCCTACCGCGCCTATTGTTGATAACTCTCGTCTACTGACTACCCATATTAGGCAGTGATCCGTAGTTCCTACCTCCGCTGTGCATACATGCACTTCCATTTCCTTACTACAGTACTTCCATTTTCTACCACTATTAAGTCAAGAACGGAGCTTTCTCCCTTTTGTATGCACTGTCTAGTCCGTTCTGGCTCTGGCTTTTTTACTCTACTGTTCAGTGTCTTCATCTCGTTGTTCTTGAGGAACTTCAGCACCTCTTCCCCGTTCTTATTATGTGTTACTTCCCCGTATTGTCCAATGCTCTCGTTCGGGTTGCTTGCCTTCTCAATTATTATATTAAAACCTCCCACTATTAATAGTACTACTTCTCCTTGTATTTTACATTTATGTACATCTACTGCTACTTCTCCGAACTTCTGTATATATTTTACCGTACTCTTCGACTCTGGGAGCACACAGATGTTTCCTGAGAAATAATATGTCGCTCCCCTCTCCCCTGGTATCTTTATCCATATGTTTTCGTCGAATTTTGAGGCTTTGATCACTTCTATTTTGTCACACAGGTATTCTTTGATTAGAAACCCTACTCCCCCGCCCACCTGTTCTTGTTGTTCTGTCCCTTCCTCTTTTTCCCTATCCATGCGTACTTTCCAATTGTGCATCCTTTTCCCCCCCCCTCTTTCTCCCACAACGCTTGAATTCCCACTATGTCCAGGTCACGCTTACTTGCTTGTTCGGCTATGTCTATCCTCTTGCGCGAATCCGCGTACGTTCCATGATCCTATAATCAGCTTCTTCGTTTCAGGGCCATTCTTATCGAGCATTTTTTTTCCATAATTTCCAATATTTTTTTCCAAAAACAGAAAGAAAAAAGAGGAAAAAAAAGGAAATATTTCCATTTTTTGGAAATTATTCAGAGGGCAAAATGATTGGAAGGCTTTGTGTTCCCATAAATCGAAAAAAAACTGGAAAAAATGGAAATACAGAAAATTGCGCGAAAAAAAAATGAAAATTTGAAATTCATGGCTCCGACAAGAATGGCCCTCACTATCCGAACTTATTCTGTATATCTTCTACCGTACTCTTCGACTCTGGGGGCATATAGATGTTTCCTAAGAAAATATATGTCGCTCTCCTCTCCCCTGGTATCTTTATCCATATACTTTCGTCGAATCTTGTGTCTTTGATCACTTCTATTATGTCACACAGGTATTATTTGACTAGGAACCCTACTCCCCCCGCCCCCCTATTATTATTGTTCTGTCCCTGCCTCCCTCATTTTCCCTAACCATGCGTACCTTCCAGTTGTGCATCCTATTTCCCCCCCCTCTTTCTCCCACGACTCTTGAATTCCCACTATGTCTAGGTCGCGCTTACTTGCTTGTTCGGCTACGTATGTCTACCCTCTTGCGCGAATCCACATACGTTCCATGATCCTGTTCTCAGCTTCTTCTTCGTTTCACTGTTCGCTCGACTCTTGTCTTTCGTTTCTTCTCCGTCGTTGCTACTTCTGTGTCCTCTTCTTTGAGCATTATTTCTGTTTCCGTTTCAGGTTTTGTCCTCTTGCTCTACACCACTGTGTTTCTCTCCCATCCCCTTTGGGCCACTTACTGTTTCCTGCCTCCCCTTACCTCCGTCCACCATAGGACTACGTCTTAGATGCGCTATCCCATTAGCTATACATACCCTCCACCCTAGTCTTCTAACCCATGCCGACGCTGTTTCTATCCCTATCTTCTGCCAGTCCATGCTCGCTTTCGGTTTTAGCGTGACTCGAAAATGTTCTCCCTCCCTTCCTACTTGTCCTACTGCAAAGCAGTATAGTCCTACTTCGTCGCACTTCCTCTTGAACTCTATTCTCGTCATGTCGATAGGAACTCAAAATACCAGCACTACTAGTACTTCACCCTTCCTCTCCTTCTTTCTCCACCCACCCTGCCTCGCCGTCTTTCGCCCAATCTTTTCCGAGACTATCTCCAGCTTGTTTGTGTTCATATTTGTAGTGGGAAGTGTTCAAGTTACTGGGACTTCCCAATCCTAGTACTCGTTGAGGGTACGGTGTCTTTCATTTATTTTGCCGGCGCACCACACTAAATAGTGTCTCCAACACGGGCTCGTAGCATGGAGCCAAGTTCAACACCCTTAACACAGTTACCCCACGTTTGTGTCAGGCGATCTGTATGGTAACCATCCTAGCGTCCCACAATCGTATCTTCTATATTCTTGCCCCGCTGCTGTACTGGTTACTTTCCTCCAGGGAGATCATATTTACCGTGCATGGTTCAAGGACGGCTTGCATAACACACAGTCTTACTCACACATCGGGATGCCCCGTACGTCTCTTCCTCCATCGTATGTACGTTTCACCATGGGTAGCTACTCGACTAATGCTCCCGAGTAGAACTTCGCTGTCGAAAGCTTGGCCAACGATCTCCCCACATTTTGTACCGGCTTCTATCCTTCAAGACGTTATATTATCTTCGTACCGCCTGGTGCCCCTTCTCTTTGGTCGTGTGGTCGGTCATTGGCAAGGTTTTTGTTTTTGGAGTTTATTTGGCCTGACTTAGTGTCATGCATCATCCACCCCTCCCCTTCATTTGGCGCATGGTATGTGCACCAAGTTTCAGGGGTTTAGGACGATGTCAGACCAGATTTCCACCGCCCAATTGAAATCGGTAATTTTCCGGGTATCTCACCACGAGACCCCAACCTTCATGTGGATTGAACATGTCGGGGTGACCTTGCTATATCTATGTGTGTGCATGTAAGGTGGTCGTCCTTCATGCTAGGTTTTTTGTCTATGTTTCAAGGTTTTGGTATGTTTTTACTATATACCTGGTATATATTACCTGGTACGATATGGGAGAAGATTATATTTAATTTCTGGGTTGTGTTTTGACATGGGAAAACAAATTGGTTAGTGTAGTAATTTCATGTCTACGTCCGGTTTGTGTTTTGATCGTATATACGAGGAAAAATAAAACTGGTTAGTTGAGTGATTTCATGTCTATATCCGGTTTGTGTTTAGTTGTGAAGATAAAAAACTGGTTAGTTTAGTAATGCTATGTCTACGTCCGGTTTGTGTTTTGATATATATGAGGGGAAAAAAACTGGATAGGTGAATAATTTAATGTCTATCTCCGGATTGTGTTTTGATATGACGAAATAAATGGTCAGTTTAGTAAGTTCATGTCTATGTCCGGTTTGTGTTTTGGTATGAGGGAAAAAAACTGGTTAGCTTAGTAGCTACGAGCTGGTTCAGGCATATCACGGCAAATTTCGTCAGTCATGAATGCCGCATGCAATAGCAACTCCAATGTCACATATTTGGTATCATACTGACCGCCATGAACAGTGGAAGAGGGTGACGTCGCCAGTTTTTTGTTCAAGGACCTAGAACTGGCGCTACCGCCGAAAATGTGGCCCGACCAATCACAGGCCTTCAAAGTGGTCAACAATAGTCAGGCGTTTCCGTAGGAAAACATGTTTTCCCCCTATTTTTTTTTCTGAACGAGCCGCTTCTAGGTGGTCCAAGGCATGTTTGTACAAAGCTTCACGCAAATATTCGAAGATCTGACTGCGTATGATCATATTAAGTCATAATAAACGCCCAAAGTCGATTATATACTGAAACTAAGTAATTACGAGGCAACACCTATTTTTGCCATTTTACCGCACAAAAGTCCAAAACTCCACGCCGTTTTTTGGAGATAGACCCTGAAATTTGGTACACGAGTTTTATGCGCCCTACTCGAACCTTTTACGAATGTTTTATTTATTTACTTTTTCGCCGGAAATTTTGGATCTCTTAAGACCCAAATTGACCCAAATTTCCCAAAAAAATTACAAAACAAACAATATCTGACGAAAAAAAAAAAAAAAAACGTCCGTTAAAGTCTCGGGTAGGGCGCATAAAACACGTGTGCAAATTTCAGGGTCTCTATCTCCAAAAAACGGCGTGGACATTGGCCACCGAGTGAATTTTCCGCTTTATACTTGAACCAGCCTGTATATGTCTAAATCTGGTTTGTGTTTTGATATGGAAAAAGAAAATGGCTACGTAGTTGAGTAATTCCATGTCTATACGCGTCTGTTTTTTGTTTTGGTATGAGAAAAAAAAAATGGTTAGTTGAGTAATTTCATGTCTAAATCTGGTTTGTGTTTTGGTATGGCAACTTTTTTTGGGGATTTTGGTAATTTCATGTCTGCATCTGTTCTGTGTTTTGATATCGGGAAAAAAAACTGTGATCTCGTGTCTATTGTCTATTGCGTTGTGTCTGCTTTTCCGGTGAATCTGGATATCGAGCTGTTATTTGCATGGTCTCTATGTCTGGTCTATATGGCATTTGTGCGGGAAGCGGCAGTTCGTACATTACATGTCTAATGTCTGGTGGCTTGTTTTACAGCGTTGTTGCCACTCGACGCCAACCCATAGTTGTCTAGTGATTGGGCGGGGGGGGTTAACATGATCATTGAGACATTTAAGATGCAACGATAATACAAGTGAGGATGGTTCCAGGACAGAAGGAAATAGAGAGGACCAAACAACCGTATCTCGAATATGCAAGCAATCAATCTAACTGTCAGTGAAAGAAGCGCAAGGTGGAGGGAGCAGCAATAGAACCGCTGGGATAGGCACCTGGTAGTGATCTGGCAGAAGCGGCCCACGAGCACGAGCGAAAGAGAGCCGTGCGCCGAGGGGGGGGGGGCGTCCTACAGTCGCGAGGCGTCCTCTTTTTTCCACACGCCCTCCCAAACACATCACCACGACGGATGGGCAAACGGAGGGGAAACGAGCGTAGAAGCAGAGTGGTTTCGGCCAGCTGTTCAAACCCCGAAAAAAATACCGTAAGCGGCCACTTTTCGCAGTGGTTCCGATATGAGCGGGCCCTACTCGTTCAGCAACCTTGGTGGGTTCCCGGTATGAGCGGACCCTACTCGTACCGGCGTCCCCGGTGGAATGAGAGGTGAATCTCGTCCCTGTTCGAGTCAAGATCGTGGGTTCGAGCCCGTCCGAGTGCATGCTATTAATAGTAGGGACTTTTTCTCGCAAAAAAATATCTTGACTAGCGGCAAGCGCGAGAGCGTGAGTTAGCAAAATTCGACGAAAATTGACAAGCGTTGGGACTGCTGAACCCTCTGCGCGATAAAAATCAAGGCACGAACCGTAGTGGGGAGGAGGGAGAAGAGGCTGCTTTGTGACCCCGGATCTGAGTTACGACTAGGGAGGGAGGGAGGGGGACAGGAGCGCGAAGATAATAAATGGGATGGAACAAAAAAAGTCATTCAGTAATCTTGGTGGGTTCCCGGTATGAACGGGCCGTCAGGGATGGAAAATCACCCGAAAGCACGCGCAAGTGCGTGGTCGATGATTGGTGGCCTTATCCCCGCATGAGCGGACCGGTATCAATCCAATTGTTGAGCAATCGTAGTGGGTTCCCGATTCGAGCGGGTCGTTAGAGATGCAAACCTAACTAATAGCACAGCGTAGTGGCCAGTCAAGTGGGTTCCCGATATGACCTGACCGTTAAAAATGGAAGCATGTGATCGTTTGGCAGTCCGAGTTCCCGATGTGAGCGGGTTGCTCTGTATTGCGCATACACAGGGCGCGCGGGGGGGGGGGGGGGGGGGGGCTGGGCGTACTCACTTTTTGCTTGCCTCAGTCATTTGACCATTGACCACGCATCCCTTTCGAGACGGAGCACCGTTCCTACTCCTACTAGAGACACCTCCAACAGTTGGGCGCTCATTACTTTGTTCCTAAATATTACAAAGTTTTTTTTTGCTAATCTTATCCCCTTCCTGTTTCGCCGCCTTTGGCCGCCATGTATCTCCTAAGAAAGCAATATTTTTCTCGCTACTATTTAGTGTACCAGACTTCTCCATATCACATTCGTCTATTTTCCTCATCTCCTTCTATAACACATCCCGTTCCTCCTTGTACATTTCACATTCTCCCACCATGTGGGTTCTTCTCTCTATTTCTTTGCCACAAGGGCACATCTGTGCATCTACTTCCTCCTCCTCCTGGATACTGGTATATATCTTTCTTTCTGGCAGGTCCAGATCCCCTACACGAGATCGCAGTTTTAATGTTTTCGCGAAGTCCAGTGGGCTAAGCAAATACGTTTTTATTGCTATCCTTTCTCTTAACCCCCCGAACATCTCTAAGTGTTTCTCCCCTTTCACCTTATTCCTTAGCGCTAGCCTTGCCGTTCTTCCAATCCTTTATTTTACTCCTGTATGGTACCCCCCAAACTTATCTGTGGACAGCACCTCTTTCTGGTTTCCTTCTACCTCCTTCCATACTTTTTCGACAACGCTATTCCAGCTCGCCCTTTAGTTCCTTCTTCCCATACAGCTATACCAGCTATGTATGGCTGTCAACCTCTTCTTTGGCGTGTTCTATACTTTATAAGGCAGTTTCAACTTTCTCAAGTCTCTAGGGCCGGGGGGGGGGGGCACTCATGTCGTGCACGGCCGTAGTCGCGGAGGGGGGGGGGTACTCATGTCGTGCACGGCCGTAGTCGCGGAGGGGGGGGGGTACTCATGTCGTGCACGGCCGTAGTCGCGGAGGGGGGGGGGTACTCATGTCGTGCACGGCCGTAGTCGCGGAGGGGGGGGTGTACTCATGTCGTGCACGGCCGTAGTCATATGACCATAGACCCTCGCATCCCTACAATGCCGGGACGGAGCACGTTGGATTTTCACCAACCCACGCGCTGAGCGCGACCGGTACGGAGGTCGGCCGCGTTTCGTTGTACGTGTTATGGGAGGCGTAACCACGCAAGGAAGAGGGAATTCACCCCCCCCGCCCCCCTAGGCTGCTACTATATGTAGGTGTAGGGAAGGGTCTACACGCGGGGGGTCGGGACAGAGCACCCCCCCCCGGCAGAGTAGTCCCCCTCCCCCCCCGCTGCTATTTCATTAAATGGATGCATATTTCATGACAACCCAGTCGATGTACGAGTATCATCTCGAAGAAACTCCACTTTGAGTCGATACGTCATGAGGAAACGCAGTTACTGGGTCCATATATCATCGTGATACATTATATACTCCTGGGGATATCCCGAGAAAGGTTAATTACGGAGTCTAAATATCATTATGAGGAAACTTTATTCCTGAGTCGACATATTTATATGATCACGAGGAAACTTAAACTTCACAACTGAGTCAATACACCATCAAGAAGAAAATATAAATACTTTCGTAGTGGACATATGATATCATATACCGGACCACGAGGAAGCTCCGCTACTGAATGGATATATACACACAACAAGTGTCATATCGTCGTGATGAAATTCCGTTGCTGGGTCGATCTATCACCTATCACCATGAATCATGAAATCGCGAGGAAACTCCCTCCATTTATGATTCGGCAGAGAACCGCCCACTCAAATATTAACCAATGAATAGCTGAGCAATAACCTCGCTTACCGCACGAAGGTTGGGGCCCGGAGAGTAGGAATGTCCCCCCCCCGCAGGTGTACGTGAAGCCAGATGCTTGGTCGTCCAGGTAGGTGCTTGACCCATCGGTGTAGAAAACAGCTGGATGATCGGGGTTGCAGCAAGGAAGGCAAGCGCACACATTAGTATACAGTATACATACACAGCACAATCGTCAGTCACCGACAAGAAGTCAGCTACTACTGCTTGCTGCCGTATTTCACCTGGTATTTACAGCAGTCGGCTGTAGCTGTTTTTTTTACAGCCTTTCTTGAGGAATCCAAAAATACCACCAGGTCAAAGTAGAAGATAGGCACGAAAACACGATAGCTATGGCTCGAAGACTTTACGTACCAGGTACAGAGTAGTGGTACCAGGTATCACAATTGCCAGTAGAAACAACTATTATTGTACGCACCGCAGGTTTTGTCCCGTACCGGGTATCTGGTATACTACTATTATTACCTTACAGGTATGTATACATTTCGAAGTATGAGGTCTTGCGCGCTTTTCGCGAGCGAGTGTCGGAAAAGAGCGCGTGGTGGCTCACAAGCTCAATTCTATACCAGTACCAGACCATGACGACCATCAAGTAGCTATTATCTGCATGGAAGAGAGAGGCATTCTGCGCTGTCCAGGTGAGAAGCAATCAAAAACTGTGATGCCGTACGTCGTGTATCGTATACACACCAGGCATATCGTATGATAGCAGGAGTCCAAGCACCGCCTCGGTTCAACCAACACAAGGCGTTGTGTCTACGTAACTACAACAGCAGCAAGCAGCAGTAGTACAACAGCAATGGTTCCCCTCTATAGTGCCGGTATGCGCCAGCCAACAATACCGGCACTATTATAGCTGCAACCGGCACTACTCCGCACACTGCGTTAACCCTTTTAGGACTGCAGACCCGTTTTGGGGACAATCCACTCTAATTATAAGTAATTTGTCCTCAAAACGGGACTCCAGTCCTGCAAGGGTTAATCCCATCTGTGCCAAGCGATTCCACAGGCACTCGTCTCGTACGTATAAGCGGGCAACCGGCACTCCTCGACCGGCACTATATAGAGAGAGCACTATGAGTGAGTATCTATACTGTAGTACAGTGGTACCTCTCTATGATAGGATGAAGAACCGGCACGGACACTGGGTGTGCTGGATGTCGACGGGCGACGGGTAGAAAGGAAGGTTTAATGTGAAGAACACGGGTGTGCTTGATGTCGACGGGCGACGGGTAGAAAGGAAGGTTTAATGTGAAGAACACGCACACAGAGTAAGTACGTGCTTTCTCTGTAGATCTACTGTTGTAATCAAGCTCCATCTTCAGGGCTAGGAAATCGTACTACTGTGCTGTAGATATCACAGCATATACTACAAGGTACAGCCGGAAAATGCAAGATACCCTGGTGAGTGAGGTAGAAGGGTGCTACTGCTCTACTGCTCTGCACACCAGGTCCTGCTGTACGAGGCTACTGGCGCATATACCATACTGGCTACGGTGGGAAATAATCGGGCATGCCTCTCGAGAGGATCTTGAAGAAGCCCGAATGGCCGGCGGCGTGGTGTGTGTGGACCTCGTACATATTAGCTGGGCACACCGCCGTATCTCACACTGCGATCGATTCACAGTATACAGCAGCACAATGCAATCGATCCAGAGAGCGCTCTCGGCCACCGTGTGAGAGACCGGCGCAAAGCACGCGGCAAAACGGATTTGGTCATCATCGCGTTTTTGAAAATATGAAGAGAAAAAAAAAATCTACGAAAAGCGCCAGCAATTATCACACTCACTCACTCGTAGGCACGTCTCGAGAGCTACCCGGTACGAGTTACAGTAAACAGCCATGGAAACGTGACGCTTCATCGGTGTAGGAGGCGCGAACCGCCAACTGCTGCCCGTGCCCCACTGGGCAACAGCAGATATCGATCCAGCCGCTATCAAGGCACCCCTTCTGTCTGCTGCAGCTTTGGTTCGTGCGAGTGATGGATGTCTTTTTGGTCACAAGAAGACAGTCAGCGCTCGTTGATGTCACCGATCTTTTGAGATTTGGGGGCACGCGCTCGTTGTTTGTAGATCAGATAGACACCAGCGAGCGCGTGGGGTGGGGCCCTCGCAGGACCTTGGACACACCTGCCCGGCCTGCTAGAGCACGACGCTGCGTGCAATGTATCTGAACCGCAGGTAGATGTACAAGCGGGTTGATCCAAAAACCACGATCGACGTCTTACCTGCTTCGCCTCGTCTCTCGTCCTCCCCTGGGTTGCGCAAACAGAAGCAAACGCGGCCGATCAATTTCCCTGCAAACCTCTCCAGGATCGATGCCCCAGCCTTCGAGCGGGCGGGAGCGAGGAGTACGCATGGGAGGGTTCTGGGGGTGACGGTGGCCATTCTCGACGCTCGCCGTTCTGCGATGGGCAGGTAGGTGTGTTGACACGCCAACGGGTAAACCCGTCTTGGAATCGAGCGTGTTGATGAGGCGTTCTCCATTAGGGGAGGATGCACGCGTGCCAGCCCAGCGCATGGGCACGAGCGCCGTGCGTCCGACCTGCCACCTGCCATTGTTGCGATGGGCTACCGCCCCTTTGATGTTCGAGTCCTCGAGGCTAGAGGCTAGGGGCTAGAGGCTAGAGGCTAGAGGTTGGATGCTGGGTGCTGGGTGCTGGGTGCTGGACGCTGGATGCCGGAGACTGGTGACTGGAAACTGAAGGTCGGAGACTACGAGAAGAACATCACACCTATACTTCCGGGGGCGAGATTTTCAAAATCGTTTTCGTATCATGCCATTTGTTCCTGCATTTTTGCACACATGCATCATACGGCAGAGGAACATGTAGGAGGGCGTTCCCGCAGAGTTTGATGCAGTCGGCACCCACTCGTAGCCCCAAAGGGGTGCAGGATATGCGGAATATGGAGTGAGGTTTACCCCCACCTTTTTTTGCCGTTCATAGCGTACGTAGGGGTGTTGCCATGCTATCGCGATCGATCGTGTGATCAACCATGATGACATGCATGCGGTGTATGCGGATTTTACGGAATATTTTTTTTCAAATCTCCAGTCTGTTCTTCACAGTCGGTGACCCTTGAAGTGTGCTGATCGTGACATGAACGGTTGACATTGATATTGCGTACTATGATACGTACATACCGGCAATACAGTAGTAAATTCGTTCCACCAGGTTCTCGCTACCTATCAGCATGGGACGATGGCATGATAACATGTATGTGCAATAGATACCATTCATAATAATAGTACGAGGTAAGTGTATGTACGTACTGTACGTACTCGGCGGGTTATCGCCCCCTCAATGTTTCTTCGGCTTGAGCCTGGGAAGCCTGTGTCCTGTTTCCTACCAGGTATTATAATACTGTTGACGCCCCCCCCCCCCTCCCTTTCCCTTCTTTCTATCTTTCTTTTACTTCTGTCTTGTATCCGCTAAATTTCTCTATGGCCAGCATCTCTTTTTGGTTGTCCTATATCCTTCCATACTTTCTCGCACTACGCTATCCCACCTTATTCCAGCTCGCCCTTTGGTTGACTTTCTCCCATATAGCTTTATCAGCTATGGCTGGTCAACCTCTTATTTGGCATGTTCTTTACTTTATATTGCCATTTCAACTTACGCACGTCTCTATTTGTCTTAAGTGGGTACAATCCCAGTTCTGCTCTCAGTACTGTATTACTCGTCGTGCTTGACGCATACCTAGTACTTTTTTTGCTGCTGTCATCTGTACTGTTTCCAGCTGTTTTACGAGCTTCGCTTCCCTTCCCATACTTCTCCTGCATATTCTAGCTTTGGTACAATCACATTCATCAGTATACATCTCTTAATTCTAGTATCAAGGTGCGAGTCTGTTAGGACTGCTTCCATCTTGCCTACGTGTGCCTTACCCTTGCCTATTATTTTATTTATGTGTGCATCCCAAGAGCAATCTTTTGAGACTTCTACGCCAAGGTACGTATACTGGTCTACGATCGGTAATTCATCTTCTCCCCACTTCCACTTACAAGTTACCGGACTCTCCTTATCTTCGTTACATACAACTACTGCGCACTTTTTTACGTTCGCCGTCACTCTCCACTTCCTGGTGTACTCAGATTGCCTTCTCTATTTGTTTCTGCAGTCCTTCGGGTGTTTCTGATATGCAGACGAAATCATCAGCGAAACATCAATCCCGACACCGTATCTTCCCCACCGTGACTCCCTGCGATGCTGCTTCTACTGCTACTATCATGTCATTAATGTATACCTTGAATAGGTTAGGTGATAGCGTACATCCCTGGGCAACTCCCTGTAGATATCAACGTACTTCGATATTTCCCCGTCCAACATCACAGCACTTCTCGCACATTCGTCATCTTCTTCATCATTCTCCACATCTTTCCTCTTATCCCTATTTCCCACAACTTTTTCCACAGCCCATTTCTCCATACTGTATCGTAGGCCTTCTGTACATCTAAAAATAAACAGTACGTTGTTAGCCCCGCGTCTTTTCTGCCTTCGATTATCTTACCCAATGTGTACACATGGTCGACGCAGCTACGGTTTGGCCTAAATCCTGCTTGCCCTTCGCTAAGTTTTTCTTCCTTCTCCATCATTGTTCCCATTCTATCGTTCAAAATCTTACAGAACGTTTTACCTACAGTGCTTAGTAGCGTTATCCCCCTATAGTTACCCGGGTCAGCCTTGTCTCCTTTCTTAAACAAGCTTACTACTACTCCTTCTCTCCATCTCTTAGGTGCGTACTCGTTTTTCCATATCCAGTTATACACGCTTAACCATCATGGTAAGCATTCCTTCTCCCCCGGTACTTCATAAATTCATTAACTATTTGGTCTGCCCCTGCTGCCTTTCTATTCTTAAGTTTAGCTACACACTTCTTACTTCTTCATCTTTGTGAACTCTCCCTGTAACCCTTTCTGAGCCATTGTCTTCCTTTCTGATGCATCTACGGTCGCCTCTACCCACGCGTTGATATCCTTGTCGAATTCTTCGCGAACGTTTCGTTGGTTGTGGGCGTTCTAGCTTACGGTAATGCTCTAGACAGTACTTCCCTTTTCCCCTTCGAATACTAACCATTTTACCGTTCTGTGCTCTTAATGTAGCTATCCCCGTATCTGCCTCCCTGCTTGTTTGCCTAGTATCCCTTTTATCCCTACCCACATCTGCTTCATCCCGCCATCAAAGTCTGTCATTCGTTTTAATTAAAGCAATACTCCAGTATCGATTATGAACCAATATTAGCAGTGTTTGCTGTAATTGTCACCTTGTCGTCTCCGGACGTGATTTGACGTCACAACATCAATTACCAAAGCACATATTTATTTTTTCAGCTAGCCATTCTTCTCTAACCTTTTCTTGCAATATCCATACTCCTCCCATCCTGACGTAGTTTTGCTCGATGTGTATCTTGCGTGTGCCTTTCTCCTTACTCTTATAGCCTCTTTTACTTCTTCATCCCACCATTTTACTGCCTCTATTGCATATTATCAACTTCTTCKCTATTACTTTACTTGCTGTGGTCTTGACCAATTTATCCCATCCTATTATCCTCGCTCCTGCACATCTCTCTCTATGTTGTTATTTGTCGTACCTATGCATTTCCAGCAGACCGGAAAAATGCTCTGCATTTTTAGTCATCTCTTCTTGGAATCTCCCGTTTTTCCTTTCTTCTAGTTTATCTATTCGCCATCTGTACAATTTCCTACCGCGCCTTATTTTTATAACTCTCGTCTGTGGCTGTCTGTCCATATAGGCAGTGATCTCGTAGTTCCTACGTTCCCTGCGCATACATGTACTTCAGTTTCCTTACTATTATCCCTTTTCTACCACTATAAAGTCAAGAACGGAGCTTTCTCCCTTTTGTATGCACTGTCTGTCCATTCTGGCTCTGGTTTTTTTCTACCGTTCAGAGCTCTTCATCTCATTGTTCTTGAGGAACTTCAGCATCTCTTCCCCGTTCTTATTTTTGTTACTTCCCCATACTGTCCAATGTTCTCGTTCGGGTTGCTTGCCTTCCCAATTCTTGAGTTAAAATCTCCGACTAGTACTACTTCTCCTTGTCTTTTATATTTTGTACATCTACTGCTATTTCTCCGAACTTCTTCTGTTATCGTTTACCGTACTCTCGACTCTGGGAGGCATATATATGTTTCCTAAGAAATAATTTTCGCTCCCCTCTCCCCTGGTATCTTTATCCAGATGCTTTCGTCGAATTTCGTGTCTTTGATCACTTCTGTTATGTCACACAGGTATTTTTGACTAGGAACCCTACTTCCCCCGCCCCCCTATTCTTCTTGTTCTGCTCCCTTTCTCTTTTTCCCTATCCATGCGTACTCTCCAATTGTGCATCCTATTCGCCCCCCCTCTTTTTCCCACGACTCTTGAGTTCCCACTATGTCTAAGGTCGCGCTCACTTACTTGTTCGGCTATTTCTATCCTCTTGCGCTCTTCCGTGGCGAATCCACATACGTTCCATGACCCTATTCTCAGGTTATTCTTCGTTTCACTGTTCGCTCGACTCTTGTCTTTCGTTTTTTCTCCTTCGTTGCTACTTCTGTGTTCTTTTCTTTGAGCTTTCTTACTGTTTCCGTTTCTGGTTTTGTCTTCTTGCTCTACGCCACTGTATTTCTCTCCCATTCTCTTTGGGCCAGTTGCTGTTTCCTGCCTCCCCTTACCTCCGTTCACCCTAGGACTACGTCTTAGATTCGCTATTCCATTAGCTTTACATACCCTCCACCCTAGTCTTCTAACCCATGCCGACACATGTTCTGTCTCTAATCTCTGCCACTCCATACTCGCTTTTGTGTTTAAGCGTGACTCGAAAATGCTCTCCCTCCCTTTCTACTTGTCCTAATGCAAAGCAGTATAGTCCTACTTCGTCGCACTTCCTCTTGAACTCTATTCTCGTCATGTCGCTAGGAACTCCGAATACCAGCACTACTAGTACTTTACCCTTCCAGTCTTTCTTACTCCACCTACCCTGCCTCACCGTTTTTCTCTGAATCTCTTCCGAGACTACCTCCAGCTTGTTTTTGTTCATGTTTGTAGTGGGAAATTCAAGTTACTGGGACTTCCCAATCCTAGTACTCGTTGAGGGTCTGGTGTCTTTCAGTTCTTTGCCGGCGCCCACACTAAATAGTGTCTCCAACACGGGCTCGTAGCCTGGAGCCAAGTTCAACACCCTCAACACAAGTACCCCACGTTTGTGTCAGGCGATCTGCATGGTAACCATCCTGGCGTCCCACGACCGTATCTTCTATCTTCTTGCCCCTACCGTCCCCTGTGTTCAGTTTTATATAGGTATTGTTCAGGCGTAGAGGAAGGGGACGGTGTCAGGTACCCCCCCCCCCCCCTGCCGGGAGGGTCGAAGTTGAATAATTAGACGTGAGGTGTCGACCACCCTTGACTGATCCGCTAGTTTTATTATTATTTTAGGTTCTGCCCCCCCCCCCCCACACCGGAGAGTAAATTAACTCATTGAAGCTGTCATTCATATGCAAGTCCGCCTCACAAAAAACGGTTCTTAGTAGGATGTACAGTAGCTCACCCTTTATGCGACTCGCCGAACACCTTACGGCGCTTGTAGGGACGCGAGGGTCTATGGTCATACGACTACGGCCATGCATGACAATGAAGTANTCATACGATGGTTCATGTGCTGGCAGAGGCTGACCCTGCACGATCGCGACTGATCCAAGTGCGGCCGGGGATTTGGATATCATACACCTACCCCCCCCCAGTACCCCCCCGAGCCCTTTAAGATTGTTTTTTCTTTTTACACGATTTTTGTTTTTGTTTGGTATCGGGTGTATCTTGTGAGTAGGTTGTTAATTGTGATTTATGTGCTGGACAGGTTTAGGATGATATCGGGAGTAGGGCGGCAACCCGTCTACAGTTGAGTGTTGTCAGGATATACGTTTAACATGACAACCGCAATCCCCCTCGTGGCGATTTCTACTATAGGTTCTGGTATGATTGTTCTGCTTTGCTGCTTGGTCGAGGCTTGGTGGTACACTGCATGATCATCAAACGGGCATACCATACTGGCATGTTTTTACTCGGACATCAGCATGTAGTCTTACCGTTTTACGGCTTAGACAAGGCATTCCATGGTGTAGTATGTGAGTGTCGAGCACTGTTCGCGATCTCTCCGACAGTGGCGTAGAGGACATGCACAAAATACAGAAGCAGGTGAGAAGGCAAGGTGTCAATGACCCCACGCGCGGTCAGCGGTTCGTTTCCCTGGTGGATTCCCGTTGCAAGGGTATACACAGGTGTAGAAGATACCTGGGATCTATCGATTTCTCTGCCTGCCGAACCCACGGCTCTCTTAGGGGCCTTCTGGTCCACCTTCGAGCGAGCTCATAGCTCCTTTATACCGCTCACTACTGCTGCAGTCGCTGTCACTACGCAGCTGCGGCCTGTAGGTCGCAGCGCCGCCCAGTAGTATTTTGGTACTCTGGAAGGTCTTGTATCAAGCAGGGCGGGGGGGGGGGGGGTACTCATTTGTTGCTTGCCTTAGTCATTTGACCATTGACCACGCATCCCTTTCGAGACGGAGCACCGTTCCTACTCCTAATAGAGACACCTCCAACACTTGGGCGCTTATTACGTTGTTTCCATGTATTACAAAGAAACGTTTTGCTTATCTTATCCCCTTCCTGTTTCGCCGCCTGTGGCCATCATCTATCTCCTAAGATAGCGATCGTTTTCTCCCTACTATTTAGTGTACCAAGCTGCTCTATGTCACACTCGTCTATTTTCCTCATCTCCTCCTCTAGCACATCCCTTTCCTCCTTATACCTTTCACATTCTCCCACTATGTGAATTCTACTCTCTATGGCTTTGCCACATGGGCACATCTGTGCATCTACTTCCTCCTCCTCCCGGCTACTGGTATACCTCCTTCTTTCCGGCAGGTCCAGGTCCCCTACACGAAATCGCAGTTTCAGCTTTTTCGCGAAGTCCATTGGGCCATGCAGATACCTTTTCATTCCTATTCCTTCTCTCAACCCCCCGTATATCTCTAAGTGTTCTTCCCCTTCRYCCTTCTTTCTCAGCGCTAGCCTTTCCCTTCTTTCTATCCTTCTTTTACTTCTGTCTTGTATCCGCTAATTTCTCTATGGCCAGCATCTCTTTTTGGTGTCCTATATCCTTCCATACTTTCTCACTACGCTATCCCACCTTATTCCAGCTCGCCCTTTGGTACTTTCTCCCATATAGCTTTATCAGCTATGGCTGGCTAACCTCTTATTCTGGCATGTTCTTTACTTTATATTGCCATTTCAACTTACGCACGTCTCTATTTGTCTTAAGTGGGTACATATCCCAGTTCTGCTCTCATACTGTATTACTCGTCGTACTTGACAACCTAGTACTTTTTTTGCTGCTGTCATCTGTACTGTTTCCAGCTGTTTTACGAGCTTCGCTTCCCTTCCCATACTTCTCCTGCATATTCTAGCTTTGGTACAATCACATTCATCAGTATACATCTCTTAATTCTAGTATCAAGGTGCGAGTCTGTTAGGACTGCTTCCATCTTGCCTACGTGTGCCTTACCCTTGCCTACTATTTTATTTATGTGTGCGTCCCAAGAGCAAATCTTTTGAGATCTCTACGCCAAGGTACGTATACTGGTCTACGATCGGTAATTCATCTTCTCCCCACTTCCACTTACAAGTTACCGGACTCTCCTTATCTTCGTTACATACAACTACTGCGCACTTTTTTACGTTCGCCGTCACTCTCCACTTCCTGGTGTACTCATTGCCTTCTCTATTTGTTTCTGCAGTCCTTCGGGTGTTTCTGATATGCAAGACGAAATCATCAGCAACATCAATCCCGACACCGTATCTTCCCCCACCGTGACTCCCTGCGATGCTGCTTCTACTGCTACTATCATGTCATTAATGTATACCTTGAATAGGTTAGGTGATAGCGTACATCCCTGGGCAACTCCCTGTAGGATATCAACGTACTTCGATATTTCCCCGTCCAACATCACAGCACTTCTCGCACATTCCGTCATCTTCTTCATCATTCTCCACATCTTTCCTCTTATCCCTATTTCCCACAACTTTTTCCACAGCCCATTTCTCCATACTGTATCGTAGGCCTTCTGTACATCTAAAAATAAACAGTACGTTGTTAGCCCCGCGTCTTTCCTGCCTTGGATTATCTTACCTAATGTGTACACATGGTCGACGCAGCTACGGTTTGACCTAAATCCTGCTTGCCCTTCGCTAACTTTTTCTTCCTTCTCCATCATTGTTCCCATTCTATCGTTCAAAATCTTACAGAACGCTTTACCTACAGTGCTTAGTAGCGTTATCCCCCTATAGTTACCCGGGTCAGCCGTGTCTCCTTTCTTAAACAAGTTTACTACTACTCCTTCTCTCCATCTTTTAGGTGCGTACTCGTTTTTCCATATCCAGTTATACAGCCTTAACCATCATGGTAAGCATTCCTTCTCCCCCGTGACTTCATAAATTCATTAACTATTTGGTCTGCCCCTGCTGCCTTTCTATTCTTAAGTTTAGCTACACACTTCTTTATCTTCTTATTTTGTGAACTCTCCCTGTAACCCTTTGAGCCATGTCTTCCTTTCTGATGCATCTACGGTCGCCTCTACCCACGCGTTGATATCCTTCTCGAATTCTTCGTCGAACGTTTCGTTGGTTGTGGGCGTTCCTAGCTTAGCGGTTATGCTCTACAGTACTTCCCTTTTCCCCTTCGAACTACTAGACCATTTTACCGTTCTGTGCTCTTGATGTAGCTATCCCCGTATCTGCCTCTCCTGCTTGTTTGCCTAGTATCCCTTTTATCCCTACCCACATCTGCTTCATCCCGCCATCAAAGTCTTGCATTGTTTTATTACAAGCTACCAAGCTTTCCATAAGTATTCCTATGACCATATTGTCGTTGGTTTGGTAGTCTTTATGCCCCTGTCGATCCAGCCGAACGCGATGTATTATTGATCGTACCTCATCTTAACCAAGTAAATTATTTCTTAAGCCGTAACCACTTTCTCTCAACCACTTTTTACTTCTCTACTTCCATACTCTCACTGACGTAGTTTTGCTCGATGTGTATCTTGCGTGTGCCTTTCTCCTTACTCTTATAGCCTCTTTTACTTCTTCATCCCACCATTTTACTGCTCTATTGCATATTATCAACTTCTTCKCTATTACTTTACTTGCTGTGGTCTTGACCAATTTCTCCCATCCTATTATCCTCGCTCCTGCACCATCTCTCTCTATTTGTTATTTGTCGTACCTATGTTTCCAGCAGACCGGAAAATGCTCTGCATTTTTAGTCATCTCTTCTTGGAATTCTCCCGTTTTTCCTTTGACTTCTAGTTTATCTATTCGCCATCTGTACAATTTCCTACCGCGCCTATTTTTGATAACTCTCGTCTGATGGCTGTCTGTCCATATAGGCAGTGATCGTAGTTCCTACGTCGCCGCGCATACATGTACTTCAGTTTCCTTACTATTATCCGCTTTTCTACCACTATAAAGTAAGAACGGAGCTTTCTCCCTTTTGTATGCACTGGTCTGGTCCATTCTGGCTCTGGCTTGTTTCTCTACCGTTCAGAGCCTTCATCTCATTGTCTTAAGGAACTTCAGCATCTCTTCCCCGTTCTTATTTTTGTTACTTCCCCATACTGTCCAATGTTCTCGTTCGGGTTGCTTGCCTTCCCAATTCTTGAGTTAAAATCTCCGACTAGTACTACTTCTCCTTGTCTTTTATATTTTTGTACATCTACTGCTATTTCTCCGAACTTCTTCTGTTATCTGTTTACCGTACTCTCGACTCTGGGGCATATATATGTTTCCTAAGAAATAATATTTCGCTCCCCTCTCCCCTGGTATCTTTATCCAGATGCTTTCGTCGAATTTCGTGTCTTTGATCACTTCTGTTATGTCACACAGGTATTCATTTGACTAGGAACCCTACTTCCCCCGCCCCCCTATTCTTCTTGTTCTGCCCTTTCTCTTTTTCCCTATCCATGCGTACTCTCCAATTGGTGCATCCTTTCCCCCCCCCTCTTTTTCCCACGACTCTTGAGTTCCCACTATGTCTAGGTCGCGCTCACTTACTTGTTCGGCTATTTTATCCTATCTGCGCTCTTCCGTGGCGAATCCACATACGTTCCATGGTCCTCCCCCCCCCCCCCACACCATTTTTTTCTTATGGTTCATGTTATTCATTGTTGTTATGGTTTTTATGTGCTGGGAGTGGCGGGCTCTGCAGCGCCTGGTCCGCCAGGACCTTCACAGGCAGACTACGATAGTTCTGCCCCTCCCGCTTTTATTATTGTTAAATGTAGTAGCAGTAGTTCAAAGGGCTGGGTGCTAGGAGTGGCGGACTCTACTCTCGGTTGCGATTGATCTGCACGACTTCTGTCCGTCGCGGAGACAAGACTTATGTCTCTGCATGCCTGCCTCTGTCTCTATACTCATCATTCATGTACGACGAGCGCCGCGCAGTACGCCTGCAATAGTACAGAAAGTAGGGAGTAGTAGTGGGTAAATTCAAGAAGACGAACCGGATCAGGAGGCCTCATCCATTCCAATACCTACCGGTACATGGTGAATGAAGTGAATCATCAGCGGCAGAGCCAACGATATTGTATTAATTAACAAGGCAACAACAGCGACAAAAATATGGAGGGGGGTCAAATAAATGATTGAGAAATTTGACGCGAAGTTCAAGATTGGTTCCAAGTATAGTAGTAGTAGTAGTAGTAGTAGTAGTAGTAGTAGTAGTAGTAGTGGGTGCTCCGGTGTAATCGCAGCCGGCGACAAGCCCAAACAAAGCACTTCCTTTTAAACAACTTCTACTACACAGCAGACCTTGAGCAGACTGCGATTTTTTTTACTGCGGGACAAGGCCAAAACGCTAAAAAACAAAAAAAAACGAGCGAACAAACTACGAGTAGTATGCTTTTGTTGTATCCGAGTTTTAGGTTGGTTGAAATGGGTTCCGACGACCCGGAGCACACCCGTTGCGCAGAGCATGCCTGGAGACAGGCAATCATGTATGGCCAATTCAATGTGAGCTTTTGTTCCGTGCGCTGACAGCGGAGCTCGATCAATAATAATCGATCTGAACCATGATAATAAACAGCAGGCAGAAAGGAACGGTGTGTTCGTAACAACAACACCAATATTAAGATTTGACAACAAGACTCGTTTATTTTTAAGCATCGAGCGCCGACCTCCGCGCATAGAAGAAGAAATAATAAGTAGCCCCCACAACGACAACGAACACATACATCAATAAAAAGGGGGGCCTAATCTCAACGCCTAACAAGCCAACAAATATATGTACCACCGCCACCACCACATCTAACCTGTAAGTAGTAAACTACGCGTACGTAATGAGAGAAAAAAAAAGGGAAGAGAGAAAGCAAAAAGGAACGAGGGTGCCCGCAAGCCCGCCGTTTTTTTTCCCGAATGGTCAAAAATAAATAAAGGATAAACCTGATTGGTCCAAACATCTCGAATGACCTGTGACGTCACCATCCACGGTGCCGACGTCACTGCTACCATACTGCTACTCGTACTGCTGCTGCTGACTCGGCGGAACTTCTTATGTCACGAATGAAACGACATTTTTTTACTGCATGCACCAATCAGATAGATCTATTTCTTCGAGCTTTTTTTAACCGATCGGACTGGCACGGGCTGGTCCCCTTTCCCCCTTCCCCCCCTTCCACTACTGTATACAAGCACTCCTGCCCCATCAATTATTTGGTGACCTCAAGTGGAGGTACCACACACCTACAAATATTGCAGCACGTACGGAAAGTATCAGCATGCATAGCCAGCCGCATAATATGGATTATGCGCGCGGCCATTATGGCTTTTACTTCTTTCACCATACATTTCGAGCGCAAAAACAACATTTTTCACCGGAGAGGTGGGTTGTGTGTGTAGCCACAGTCTGCCTGCTCAACGCCCATCCACGACAACAACCACCGGCGGCCAAACAAGACAATCTCGTCCGCAAAACAGAGGCTCAAGACTACATACTTGCTGCGCTGTGCTGTGCGCTCGGCCTCCTTTCGTTCGACGACAGCTAGCTAGCTAGCTAGCTCTGGCGAACCACCACTCATCTAATTTCCCGCTTCTTACACCATGCCCCAACAATCAATCATCAATAATCAACCACCCGTCATCAATCAATCACCAATCAACCCGACCGATGATCAACCATCCGTCGATCGAACCCAGAAGCCTAACCCCATCGCATCAATCCAAGGACGGCAGGAAGATCCCGTTCCCACCCCTCACCAGAGGGCGAAACCAAAAAAATAAAAGAAAGAATAGCCAGTATGTTACATATAAATCGTATCTATATATCTTCTAGCCATCTTCGTTCGCCTTATCTATACCCTCCCCTCTCCCACCCTACCCTCCCTGCCTGCTTGGTCGAGCTCATCGCCACTCGTGAGCAGTAAGCAGCGATCGAGCGATGCATGAGCACACCGCAACACACCATCACTGACTGCCATCACAACCTTTGGTAGCACCGCGCGGGGAGGGAGAAACAAAATAAAAAACTTAAAGCACCGTCTACCCCGGTGCTATCAATGTACGGAGGGGGTGGAGGGGGGGCAGCATATTTAAAGCGCGCGTGAAGTCAAGTCCTGCCGAGATCATCGACAACAACCATAACAGCGGCTACAGCAACCAATCGCGCAACCCTCAAATATGACAGATATCCTGCGTCTCAACCGAAAAATACATACAATGTGCTCCATTGCCTGGTTTGAAGAACGGGGCGGAGGCTCGCTTGCGACCCTCTCTCCCTGAAGCGTGTACGCCCCAAAAAGCTGCGCGATTCGCAGTGGCTCCATTCGCCCGGTTTACCAGTCTTAACCTCGCGCACCTCCTTCTTCCTTCCTCTCAGGATGGGGGGATAAATTCGCATCTCTACAGATCCAAACCCCCCGGAACACCACAATACTCTTATAAACCCCAATAGTTATTCCTTTCCTAAGGAGGATTGGAGGGGTGGGGGGGGGGTTCAAAATTGTGGAAGCATGTTCGCCGCGAACGATCCGGAGACAAGCCAGACGACACCGCTGCCGCCCGAATACCAACAGGCGCGCCCATCAAGCAGAGCACTAATGCCGGCTTTTTGGTGCATTCGGGTCTCGTTCTCTTTGTGCACCGCGCGTCCGAAAAAGAGCGATTTCAACAAAAATAAAAACAAACGAAAAAGTGCGCCCATACTTTCCTTCCCGCCGTCCTTTCCAGAAAATACTCGTCGAGACCATTATAACCATTGCAACATGTCTTCCCAATTCCTTCATACACACACAGCGTGGATGCTAAAAAAGCAGGCGCGCGCGGCAACACGAAAAAGACGGGAATCTGACACTTGGTTTCTCTCTCGAAAAATACCATCCATCCGAACAAAACGCGAAAGAATAAAAAAGAAAACAAGAAAGTATATCGCTCTTGACTCATCAAGGCGCGTCGCCGAAGGCTGCCGTCGCCTGTGATATTATCCGGAACCATTTACTACCGGCTCCTTCATTCACCATCACCATCACCGGCGCACACGCGCGCGCGCCCCCGTCCCAATTTTTGGTACAAAGGACCAAGCGAGATGGCTTAAGGCTGTAGGCACAACCGGACACAAACAGGGGGGTGCGGGGGGAGGTGTACTCAGACACGCCGACCCAAGTTGTTGTGCAGACCCGCTCCGCTCCGCCCCGCTCCGCCCGCAGCGACGTCTCGCGACAGAGAGCTTTCCGACCATCGCCGTCGCCGCCACCGCAGAGCAATCGAAAACAGTTACCAGGTACAAAAGTTACACTCCTTCACTCTCAGACTCACTGACTCACGATCTCACGCCGCACTCGATTGGCCCCCGCGCTTGCGGAACTTCCTCTTCCCGAGCGTCTTCCGCAGGCGCTGGTCAGCCCTCTTCTGCTCCTTAGCCTCGGTGCGCTCCGGCCTCAAGAGGGGCACAAAGCGGGTGAGGCGCGAGCCACTAGCGACAACCCCGCCGTCGCCGCCGCTTTGATTCAGGTTGGAGGGCTGTTCGCCGGTGTTTTGTGTCGGGCCGGAGGGCTGTCCGCCGCTGCTTTGTGACGGGTCGGAGGGCTGTCCGCCACTGTTTTGTGTCGGGTTGGAGGGCTGTCCGCCGCCGCTTTGTGTCGGGTTGGAGGGCTGTCCGCCGCCGCTTTGTGTCGGGTTGGAGGGCTGTCCGCCGCCGTTTTGTGTCGGGTTGGAGGGCTGTCCGCCGCCGCTTCGTGTCGGGCCGGAGGGCTGTCCGCCGCCGCTTTGTGTCGGGCCGGGGGCCTGTCCACCGCCGTTTGATGTCGGGTCCGAGGGCTTTTTGACGCTGCTTTGTGTCAAGTCGGGGGAGGGAGGCTCGTCCTGCCCCCCGGGAAACGGTTTCACCAAGCGCGTGAGCCGCAGAGCCCCCGCGCACGCCGCTGCTCGCTCCGCCGCGTACGCGAGCTCCAGCTCGCTCACGCCGTCGTCGGGATCTTGGCCGTCGACGCTTTTCGCGGTGGCGGTTGACGGTGTTCTAGTTGCGGGAAATAGCTCGAGCCCCTCTAGAAGATCGAAGTCATCCCCGCAATCAGCACCGTCGCCAGCGCTGGTAGCGCTGCTAACGCTGCCGCCGGTGTTAGTGGCTGTGACGTCGTCGGACGACGGCAAGAAGGTGTTGAGCTCGCCGCACCCGGAGAGGGTGTTGAACACTTCGCTCGTGCAGCACGACTTCTCGAGTATGCGCAGGCAGATGCTGGTCTTGAGGTCTTCGCCCTCCAGAGTGGGGTCTTCGGCTCTGATCTTCTTCTCGTACTTCTCCCACAGCTGCTCCCAGGTCATGCCCGTCACCCTGTTAAGGTCACCACCACCATGGGAAAGGAAGGGAAGGGAAGGGGAGGGGTTGGTTTTAGGCAAGGGTGTCGCGATACGGCAACATATGTACCAATAATATTCATGTACTAAAATCTTCATGTTTGTATATACTAAAAGCAAGTAATGCCCACTCGGTGGCGCCGAAACCATTGTGATAACTCGTACCTACCAGATATGTATCATACGTCATACTGGTACGTAGATACCAGCTACGACTACTGTATGACAAATACTATGCGCAAATTTTGTTTACAAGTATGATATCGCGCCAAAACAAACACTATTTGCTGGCTGCAGCCACATGACAATGAAAAAAAAGTGACAAGCACAGGTTCGTATCACAGCCAGCACGCAACCGCCGGTATTTTTTTCTCAGCGTGACAAACTGCTGTAGACTCGTCAAAGCACACCTCCCTATTTCTCTATTTTCTCACCTGAACGAGCCATAGTTCTTGAGGTGCCGAAGCCCGTCGTAGAGGTGGGCCAGGACGCGCGACGGCAGCTTGCACCGCTCCCGCACGTACAGCCTGGCCGCGTGCCTCGCCATTGACGCCAGCCTGGCCTGCTCCTCCAGCGTCTCCGCCGCCCCAAATATGCACTCACAATCCCCCCCTCCCCCGCCCCCCACCGCCTCCACCACCGTCGCCAACCCCCCCCCGCTCATCCCGCCTCCGAGAGGACGCTCGTTACCGCCCGCCGCGGTACGGCCCTGCGCCCCAAGAGCCTCAAGGTAGACGCTGACCGGTAACAGCTCATGGTAGAACCTCCGGGTCTCCGCGGGGGTAAGGTCGCCCCAGAAACTCCGGCGGTGACCGTACGCCTCGCGGAGCAAGTCCACCGAGGGCAGCGCGCAGCGCGCGGGGATCGCCATCGCCATGCGCGCCGTGTTCGAGCGCGTCACGGACCCTCTCCGTCTGCGCGCGGGGCTGCTGGTCTCCGCGTCGCCCGTCTTACAGGTGATGCCGAAGAATCCGCTGGTGCAGGTCGCTACGGCGGGCCAGATGAGGACGGTGGAAGAGGGAGTGGGGCACAAAGACCGGCTCTTGGTCGGCAGACGGTTGAGCGAGCTGGTGATCAACATCTGCTGGCGGGCGGAGAAGGGAAGCGTTGGATCGGGGGGGGGGGCGCGAGCAGGGTGGTACTAACCGTAAATTATAAGCGTGCATGAGGATTGTTGTGAGAACATGGTGTATCGTACCGAAAGATCGTTCTGCGCGGAGTGCATCGACTGAATCTTCCCATTTTTCCCAGCGGTGTCGAGTATGGCAAGTCGCCTCAGCAATGTACGCGACGGCCGCAGATGTGGGTGTTCCTTGGTCATGCAGCGGTGTACTGACTGGGCCAGCAGACAGTGGCTATAAATCGTTATACCTGGGCTGCCCAGCGGGAATGTGTGATGCACACACAACATGGTATACATAAAGGATCGGGACGGGCCGCCTATCGGCGTCCCCGCCCTCCATAAAAGTTGGAGAGTGAAGATGAAAGAGTAAATCGAGAAGTGATGGCGGTACCAAGAGGTGGAGGTTTCCGCAGGGAATGAAGTAAAATTTGAAAAAAGTGGAAACGCAATGTGTATTTTAGAGAAATAAACACTTCAGGCACTTTGTGTACTCGCAGTATTTCGGTGTTCAATACTCTCGATACTCGGAGTACACCGAGTAATTCAGATGTTTATACTCCGAGTACTGCTTGTACTCGAGTATAAGTACTGCTCATACTCCCAGTACTCGGAGTATTTGGGCCTTCAGTACTGCTCATACTCCAAGTACTCCGAATATTCAGGCCACCAGTACTATTCTAATACTCTCAGTACTCGGAGCATCTGTGTAAGGATACTAAAAACGACGTCATATATTTTTCTGGGCGCAAAACTACACGTAATATTTTCACACGCAACAAGAGCAAAAACAGTTACAGCAGCAGTCGTCTTGCAGAAAAAATACATCAGTCGTATGATACGTACATACCAGGTACCCGGAAGATAAATACCGTTTGCATATTAACATGTAATTGATTTGGTGCTTATATTTAAGGTCAGAGTGGTATGTTGATACTGCTGTGCATACATACAACAGTATATAGGTGGATGGTCGTATATCACTCTGAAAACGTACGTACCCAGGTGCGTAAAATGGTTTAATAGAGTTGTTGGAAGAAAATGAACTTTTAATTATATGATTACCAAAATCATCTTAAAATTTCGGATAGGGAGGTGGCATTGAGGCTGACTGCTGCTGCTGCTGCTGCTGCTGCTGCGGTGCTCTTGTTTGGTTTTTAAAGGGAAACGTGATGGCCTAGAGGAAGTAGAGGGTGTTCGTGCTGCTGCAGGCAAGCGCCAGGGCTCAGGGTCCACGGAGACGAAGCTACTGCTCTGCTGCTGGCATGATTGTAGTCGGGTTCTGGTTCTGCCGTTGTCTGGAAACACGCAAGCACGGCAAACCTGTGCCTCTGGCCTCCCTGGGTAGAGGAGGGTACACACAGCACACACACGTAGAGGGACACAGACAGCACACACAGGCTGCGTCGCCCCCTGACCTTCTATCCTCTCACGGCGATTGAGCGCACGCTCCTACGCAAATAGCTACACAGGTACACCACCACACCAGCATCGTCACGGAGCTGCACAGCAAGCGTCTCTCTCTATCTCGCACGCGCACCTCTCTCTCCTCTGCTCTCAGCAAGATGTGGTATAATGGTACGCGGGGGGTTTCAACTTTTTTGCGACTGTCCGGCACGCCGGGGAGAGAGCGAGCCGTCCCCGGGAGGGCTTCGGAAGCCCCCCGATCGCCGAATTCGACGCAGGCGCCCGCTCGTTCGCCGGAGACACCGAGGGCTGGGGCGTGGGAAGGGCGCGGCACGCTCGCGCGGCGGTCGCCGGCTCGGCGGCGGACGGTAGACCAAGCTTTGTGAAGTGTACCGGATTCAGAGTAGGGTCAATTGGCCCGCTTCACGCTCAGCGCTCCATCGTAATAATAGTTACCCATATCTGGGCCCATTAGGAATTATGTTATCATAGGGGACGATTTATCGGACCAGAAAAGGCCACAAGGGATCATTTTGAATTCTGTGAGGGGGTCCGAACGTATATGTTAAGGGCATACATCACGCCCTGCGACCGCTAAGTGCACGCCAGATACGTAATATATTGATGTGTTGATGCGATACTCCGCTGCGAGAAACGCATGAGGGTCATTTCGGGCTCTCGCGTCCGTTCCATCTATAATCTATACCATCAACTGGGGTCTCAATTTTGGAATTCCATGTGTTGTCTGTCCGTCCGTTGCCCGTCTGTCCATCCCATGAATTCAGTGCTTCGTTAATATGAAACGAAAGGGAAAACGATATGTTGTTTGGTTCGGGGAGCTGAATGGCCAAACCCATTACCCAATACGAAGCATCAACGTTGTTTTGCATCAACGACTCCCACGTACTAGACCCGGTGGATGTGCATCAGGGGAGCGGGGACCCGCTTTCGGCTACTGCACAGCCTCGTGATTCAACGAAAACCTATACCACTCTGGGCGGGAATATAAGGAGCATTTGTACATCAACATCAAGACCAAGCGGTCCTTATGTTTACGCCCATATACTGATATACTACTATTAGTATTAATACGGTACGCATTTGAAGTGCACCCATCTTTTCGAGGGTTAAAACTACTTTTAGATTAGTGGGACATACATTTTGCAGTACCGTCGTAGTGAGAAGGGTCGTGATACCTACCAGGAACCTGTGCATTTCGGCGGTAGATCCATGCTACTAAAAGAGCGGCATGATATATACGTACGTAGGTTACGAGCGCGATCATAATCGTCCAAGAGGCCGTCGTGACAGGACTGACAGGAGAAGGGGGACATTTTTGGCCTGCCTCCACAGAAGGGCAAAGGGGAACGTTTGGCATGCCTCTACTCCCGCCCGACCGCAACGTGAAGCAGCAGTACAACAGTAGCAGTACACCAAAAACTATACTCGCGAAAGATGTACAGTAGCAGTACACCAAAAACTATACTCGCGAAAGATGTACGTACCAGTAACCTTATAATCTGTGAATATTTTTTTAGTGTTTTTAATATTTATGTCGTTGTGTTTGGTAACGGACAACAGGGGGGTTGGCGAATCCTTACAGCAAGTAGTTTCGGAATTCGGGGACGACCAATAAATGGACAAGAGCAGAGGACACGTCAGCCTCCGCGGTAACAACGATAGCACGATACAGCAGTAGCAACGCACCCGGCACACATCACGTGTATATATATATGCATAAATATACGCAAGATTTCGAGGACAAAGCAACGGTTGAAACAACCTGCGCGCCGGCAAGCTGACGGCACAACCCTTTTTAAACTACTGCTGCACGTCTGCACGTCATATTTTCATATTTTGGCAACAACCTGCTTGGAACTTGGAAATGCAAGGACATAATGCAGTAGACTACTGTAGGGTTGACCATAAGTCAGCTTCTTTGAAATTGCCGCAGCCACGTTTATTCGGGGGACGAAGTAAGACGTATTGTAAGTACATACTTGGAACTAGAGTTGGATATTTTTTGCAGCGGGAAAATATTGGTTAAGCGTCCCCTCTTTCCTAGATATAATCTCATATATATGTACAAATATGGCCGAGGGCTTTTTGTGACTGCGTATTTAGGAGAGGTGAACACCATTCACTCTTCATACTGACTAGACTAACAGTCACCGAGCCAGTCTTCCATAGGCCTCGGCGAAGGACTCGGTTTGACTCAGTTTGCGCCTCGCCTTGCCTCTCCCCCCTCTTAACAGACGCTAATGGGAACCGGTGTTGCGCAGTCTAGTAAACAGCACTTTGCGTTGTTCGGTATACCCGGTGTATGTTTGCGTGAGTAACCAGCAAAGTTGCGCCGAGCAGTAGTACAGCAGCATGATAATTCGTACATGAAAAGACCGCCAAAAATACACCGCCAAAGAGAAGATTACAAGAAGCGCCGGAGCAATACAAAAAGTAACAAAAAAAGTCAAGAGCACAAGAGCACAAGAGCATACGCACGGAAGTTTCTCCCTTGGGGCAAACAACATCAGCGAAACCACAACCCGGTATTCTTGACTAAAACACTCAATATACGAAATAGACTACTCTAAAACATGCACCATAACGTATCATGTATAGCACATATATTTCCCCGGCCAACCTTCACACCAGATGGATAAACCGCTTGAACAAGCGAGCGGGCGAGCGCAAGCCCAGCCACCAACAGCCAACAGGCGTGGCACGGAATTTGGTGGGGAGGGATAATGGGAGACGGGATATTTATGGACGGGGGGGCGTTCCTTAACGTTACCGTTAAATGAGGCCTCGTTACCGCAAGGGGATAGGGGATCGCTAGTTAACGTTAAACGAGGTATCGTTTCCGGATCGGGAGCGTTCGCCAATGAAACCGGTTGACAAACTGAGGCGTCGATGGATCATAGTACCAGGTGCCTGGTACTATCGTAACGGGACATGTTTCAACTAAAACTTCAGGGTAACGACCTTCTTCATAACGACATCGTACTTGTACCGAGGGCCGTCACACCTCATATACCAGGTTTTTTTTTTTTTTTTTGTCCATGCCATTCATTATCTTCGCACTTCCGTCTTTCTCCCTCCCTAGTTGTAACTCAGATCCGGGGTCACAAAAGTAGGCTCCTCTCCCTCCTCCCCCACTACGGTTGTTGCCTTGGTTTTTATCGCGAGAAGATTTCAGCACTTTCTTCCCTCGTCAACTTTCGTCGAATTTTGCTTACCCACGCTATAATATGCGCTCTCGACAGTCGGTGTCATTTGATAATACAAAAAACCTCCATGGGGAGAATCGAACCCTCGACATCCCGCCCTACAGGCTTCGTGGCTACCAGTTAGACCACCGGGGCGACCGGCTAATGCTTACCGGTATATGCCAAGTGCCTCGTGCCAAATCCCGATTCATCATACCAGTACAGCCGTAGTTGCCGCTACGACTGCGCCACACACTTGCCCTCCCTCCCTCCCTCCAAGAGGACGAGTTCCTTCTTTCTGGTACGTATGTATTTGTTTCCATGATATATTAGCCGTACATACTGGTACACCAGATACATACAGTAGTGGTTCCTCAATAAGGCGGTCTGGGTAATGCAGAATCCCGACATAAAGCGGTTAAGGTTAAGATCGCTTGGCAGCACTGGAACCCGCAGTAAGATCGCCGTACTGAAGGATGGTCCCTCAATAGGGCGGTCTACCGCCTCACTGAGGGCGTTCTAGGCCTCCACATCTGTACAGACACCGCCGTCAGCTCTACTGCTACTGTAGCTTGCAGGTTACAACACACTAAAACAAGGTACTTCCCTCATTAAGGCGGTAATCGCCTTACTGAGGGAATCTCACATCCTCGTTAAGGCTGTAACCGCGCTATTCACGAGTAAGGCAACTTCCCCCCAAAAGTAAGGCGGTCATTGTGCTCTGGCACACCATGTTCTCCACATTAAACCTTCCTTTCTACCCGTCGACATCCAGCACACCCAGTGTCCGTGCTGATTCTTCATCCTAGAGAGGTACAAGCTCTGTCGTCACAAAACTACGAGTAGATTCATTCCAAGATTCGCTCGTGAGCGTAGGGCAGGGAGAAAATGTGAAACTTCCGCGGCGCGGTACAGCAGTATCAATAGTATGTCGATGCGACGGAGGGCAAGAAAATACAATAAGAAACGTATCTCAGAAATACTCGTGGCATATGTATACTACTGCCTGTTAATAGTAATATGTGTCATAAACAAATGGCGACGGCGACGATTCATACGACTGAGCAATAATGTACGCCTTCTGAACTCGTCGTATGATATTTTTTACGATAACATTGGGCGCAAAAATAAACTCAAAACCGCGCCCCGACGGACACAACGCCTTTGTTCGTCGTGGAACTACCGGAATAACAAACACACCCATCAACCCTCAGCACCAACGGAACGCTAACAGTGTGTTATCAACAACGTTACCGTTAATTCGTCCCTCAAGAATACCGTTAAAGTGCGCGTTCGCTCGCATTGATGTTAACATGATGGAACAAGCAAGCGCACCGGTTGATAACTGGTAACAAAAAGCCGACCCAGTCGTAAAAATAAATGGCGGGCCAGCAACGTTAACAATACGCATAATGCAAACGCAAGCTTAGATGGTAATGCTGAGAGGCTATAACGTCAATGTTGTTTTCAACGTTGATGCTCAAGGTTCACCGAAGATAAGACCAATACAACTCCAAACTCTGGAAAGCAAACAAGAGCGTCCTCGCCAAACGTACGTACGTCGCACGACTGGAACACATGTTTAGCCTACCAGGTACGCGGCATCTATGCCGCACTTGTAGGATATGTGAATGCACAGCAGCAGGGGGTGCCGACCCGCTTACTAACGGGGGGGTTGACGACCGTCACTCGACTCGCCAAGTGCCAAGCGGCTTACGTACGTCAGGTTTTTAATGGTCGTACATATTTATATTATACGGAGGTAACAAATAACTGATGTACAGACGTATATACAGACTAGAACACACCAGCTGGAACACACCATACGTGTAGCATGAGCGATCCGAGCATTTTTGTATCACACGCAGCTGGCGAAGATGAGTTTCGACGAAATTCTCGGATCTCACAGCTGAGACGCCTTTTCAATCTGGTGTAAAACTGCAGCTGCTGTTGTAGGAAAACTTGACACTTCCTTCCCTCAAATATACTGCATAATATATGCATGTGGCCCGAGGCAACGCAATTTTACAAGTTACGATACACACCTGGGGCCTGGGGTGCTGCTGTGAGTATTAGTATTTACGGTAGTACCTGGTACTATTGTTTTATACTACGAACAGTAGTACGTATCGTTACTATAAAACTAAAACTAAAACGCATCGAAGGAACGAGGCAAAGATCTCTCTATACTCTACAGTAGAAGCAAAGACAGCTGCAGTTTCCAGGTGACACATTGCATATATATATATGTTCAGCTGCAAATCTTAACGTTGGGGATTGGGCATATTGCTGTTGTATCTTGTATCCTACGTACCGTTACTGAGTAACGAGTACTCGTATCGAGTATCTTTATTTACTCGCATCGGCTGGATTTTCGGCGCTGTTCCATATTCCACAAGATCGTTCATCGTATGATATGATGTGTACGATATGTTCTACAAGTATACGGAGAAGCTTCGACACAAGCTCTGGACTCTAGAGCCAGATGTCATGAAAATAGACCAGTCTGTGGGCAGGCAAGCGAAGCAGCATACAAGAAGAGACCTCTATTTGGCTCTGGCTCTGGCTCTGGCTGGAACAATGTCTCGTGTTTCGTCAAAGGTCAAAGGCAAACTCGTACTCGGAGCCTACGGGTATTCAAGTATAGACTACTGCTGGCTTCGTACTGGCTGTACCGAGTACCCTTGGTATGCGCTATGTACTTTGTAGACTTCAGCGTATCATAGGCACCAATAAAACGATTAACGATTACGATTTCAACGATTGCGCCCGGCAGGCGCGCCCGCAGAGAGCTTGTTCCATGTTCTTTGTTCATTCACGTATATTATGCGTAGGTTGTTATTGCATGTCTGTTACGGAGCTGATCCACTGCAGTTACCAGTTACACAGGTGCTCGTGGACTGCTGCTGCTGTAGAGAAGGGATATGATTGGCCATCAGAAGGGACGAGTACGTACTCAGCACTCAGGCAGGCACAAAACTCGAACAACGAAAATTGAAAATTGAAAGTTCCCAAGGTCTGAAATTCTTGAATGTTACGTATTACGTACATACGAGTTAGTTGGTTTTCGGGTGTTGGTCGTGTGTTCGTGCCTGGCTGGCATTTTTTGTCGACCGGTACAACACCTCTGGTTATAGTCAGCTATAGTATACCAGGTATTCGTATGTACGGAAAATAAAGTTAACCCAGACGTTGCTCACGAAGGACGGGCTGCTTGGGCGACAGACCGACAAGGTCATCGTTAAAATTGAGCCGGGTGTGAACCCCGAGCATCAAGTCAACGCAACCGTGAGTTCGACCGAATGAAGAATTGATACTCAACTCTACGAGTAGAAGCTGCGAGTATCACAACGATACACCGGAGACCGGAGTACGTACTCGATCTGCTGCTGTAGCAGCGCCGGCACCTGTGGACTTGACAGGCGTGCGATACGCTACTATACGCCATCAACACAAACCGGAATCATACCAGGAACAGAGTGCGAAACGATAGTCTCCCATTTTAATAGCAAAAACAAGGCCAAATCAGCAAAACTGAAACTTGCACGGATGCTCTCCAAAAAGAGACGAAAAAAAGGGCAGACAGTAGCAGGCAACGCGGTCTCACCGTCATGGCAGGCGCATAGTCCGTTCTCCTCGGCACTCCCGAGGAGGATGACGCCTGGACCCTAGAGGGTGAGCGGTCTGTCGCCACGGCATCCGAGCGCCCGTGCAGCACGCCGGATGGAGGGCGGAACGAGAAAGCAGTCTGGAATGCTGTGAGGTCTTGGTCCTCGGCCGTCACAAATGCGCCCACGATAGCACACGGCAAGAAAAGGAGAAGGAGGATAAACAACATCTCCCTCGCGATCCGGGTGAGCTCGGCTGGAAAAAAAACCTCCCCTCTGGTAGTAGTAACCCTCTCCTAGCACTCTGCCGGCCTGGGGCACCGCCCAGGCGAGCTGTAGGTTGAAAGGTCCTCTTATCCGGCCGATTATGTTGGCCACGTCAATTGGCCGAAAATTCAAGACTCGTGCGAGTAGGTCAGCAGTAGCGTCGCCGGGGCTCGGGCGACCGGAAAGAGCGAGCGAAGCGCTGGCAGATAACAGATCTCTCTCGTACGTTTTCGGTAGTGAGACGGGCTGAGCAGGGTTCGCTCCTGAACAGCGCAGCTTCTGGTGATGTTGCACAGTTTGGTAAAGGTGGTATTTGATGACTGCCTTGCGGTCGTAGTAGGGGATCATCGCTCTCGTTTTTTGCCCGCGACCCTTGTAGGGTACGCCTTCGACGTCATTCATACGGCGTATTTGTTGGGCAACCGAACAGGCATATGAAACGCTTCTCACCCTCAAGTATTCGGAAATTGACGTCGAAACGGAACAATCGTCGGGGAATCGAGAAGAGCCTGCACGCTTGCACTCGCGCACCACGCAGCACGAGGAGGGCACGAGTACGTATCATGAGAGCGTGTTACCGCGCGACATGTGGTTGATCTATTTTTTTGCGGTACTCCACCGAAACGATATTATGTCGTTCGTCCATCAATCTCTGTTCCAATACTACAGCGTTCGTACGTAGTGTATGTATACCTCCTTTCATTTTGAGTTGGTTTTTATACCATCGTACTCGTGTAGGATGTGAACTTCAAGGTTGAGTTCCAAATTAATCGTTTCATCCATGCACATGTTACATGTACGATGTACTGCTGCAATACGAGTATAAGAAAATAGGTTGTTGACCCCCCGCCCCCCGCCCCCCCTAACCGGTTGTATCGCCAGTAAGAGCGCCAGTACTCGTACGCAGTACGTACAGTACACGTGTAACTATAACAGAGCAAACACCGACGCTGGCGGTGAAGAACGAACACACGATAACACACTGATCAATGTCCTCCTCGTGTAATTAAAAAAGTATATACGTACGTACGAGGATCAGGTATCTCCCAGGCGGACCCTTGTCTGTGTCTACGACAATAAAAAAGCACAGTAATGCGCTGGTGGTGGTGCAAAAGAAGAGCGGTGCAGTGCCACCGTCATCGAGGCCTCTGAACCAACCAACTTTTCTTTGCGTCGTACGAGTGGCTCCAAGCACTTGCCAAGCGCGATATTCTTGGACGAGAAAACAGCAGACACCAAGACACTACAAGAACGGTTCTTCTCACTGCTTTTCGTACGGTTTTAATTTACGTCGACTGTTACACAAGGACTACGAGTACGCGTACTGTGTGTGCAACAATAAGTAAGTACTCGTCGTATAGAGAAGGTCCACGCGCGCCTGGTACGTAGAGTAACCAAACTGAAGATCCCTCAGCCTCTTTCTGTTATCGTGAAATTATTGGAGAGCCGCGTATGTATGTAAATGTGTGTATGTATACCGCACACCACCCGGCACCACACGCCAACCACCAGTGGGACCGTAGGCAGGTGGCTCTTCTTCTGTTTTGTCAACGATTACTTGTGTTGTCGGAAGGAGCAAGGAAGGAGAGATATTTTTGCCGATCTCTTGTCAGTTGTATCATACCAGTATAACCTGGAAGGACGGTATTTACTCTGTACTACTACTGTACAGTAGTATTTGTTTCAAGTCACCACAACCCCCGGCGACGAATAATAATTTGAGTCCTTGGCTACACAGCAGTGAAGAGCTATAGCTACGGGAGGGTGATGATACATGTTGTACGTACACGTACACCCTCGATGCGAGTCGACGAAGGAAGAAAGGGCCGAAGTCTTCTCGCGATAAAACTGCAAGGCACGAACCGCAGTGGGGAGGAGGAAGAAGATAGCCTACTTTGTGAACCCGGATCCCAGTTACGACTGCAGTGCAGTACGAGGAAGGAGGGAGAAAAGAAGGGCGAATATAACGTTTGCGGCACACGTTCCGGATCGGGCCGGGACTGCGACGGCTGTTTTCGCATGGTCCAGGGCTATCATTTAAGCTATCATGTACCAATGCATGTACCCAAAATAGCCCAGAGCTCGACAAGTTATACCGTACTGGTATCCGCGTGCACCCTCAGAATAATCAGAACGGTGTCGTCGAAAATAGGTTAATTTGCGACACCGGCCTTGTTTGCGACGCCGGTGTCGCACATAAGGCTTGTGGTCCGAGGCTTATATGCGACACCGGTCTGGATATTATGCGGGTACGCGCGGCTATAATCTATCTCGTCGAGTACTGCATCGTTTCGGGTACATGACAGCTTGAATGATAGCCCTACACCATTGCCGAAACAGCCGTGGCAGTTCCGTCGCGATCCGGGGCGTGTGCCGCAAACGTGATGCCGTGTCGAAAATAAGAGCTTATTCGCGACACCGGTGTCGTAAATAAGGAGTCAAGACACTCGTATTATTACAGGCAGTACGTAGTAGTGTCGTAAACAGCATTACCATTCGTACTTTTATTTTGTTCGTCGTTTTTCGTGTTTAGCACCAAACCACGTTACGGATTGATGTTCTCGTTAACGCTGGGTGGAGTGCGCGCTCTCCATGCGACCACACGCTTTATCATATCACACTTTGATTGATTTACAGTAAGCAGGTGTGTGACGGACGGTAATTTTCGAAAACAAAACCACCGTGGCGGACGCCTGCTATGATTCCAGGCACCAGGTAACCCTAACTTAACCATATATTATTGCGAGGTGGAGGTTCTATTAACAGTACGGGTGGCTCCGATCGTACACCCGTGACCGGTGCTCTTTTCTTCGTGACGGGGCGTCATTATCATTATTAATAGACACTTATATTTACTATTAATACCAGGTACTACTGCTTGAGTACTTCACTACTACAGGTACTACTGTGTGCCAGGAGGCCTATTCCAGGAAGGTTATTTCTTCAGCGTATTAGAGCGGATAAAATTGCGAAGGGATCGACTTTCCCCGTACTGCTACCTTGTCCTGACACTACAGACAATATGGCTGACGTACCGGTGACCTGTATTACCAGGGTAAATTGTGGGGACAACATTTTCCCCTCCTCCCTTGCCGTGCACTCAGAAACAAACGCAGCCGGGTTTTTCACCAGTCGCCCCCACAAGCCAAAAGCCTCTTCCATCCCATAACAAAACATTTTCAAGATGTTGAGTTTCAAAGATGCCCGGCAGCTACTCGTATAGCCATCAGGTCAAATGCACTACTGTAGCTGTGAGTACGACTGATGGAGGTTGATACTCAACTTTTCGGGTGGCCGTGTTCGTTACCTTCACCCATTTGAGCCCAAACATGTTTGCAGCACACAAGTGACCGTGAGTGCGCATGGTCACAACCCCTTTAGAATTGCACTTACAGCAGCTTATACAGTCAGTAAGCATAACGTTTTCAAAGGACACAAACTGCTTGGAATTGGCGAGGGATACATTTAGCAGTGTGGCGAAGAAAGTAAACCGACCGAGCTTATTATGCTAGAGATGTGTCCACTGTCAGAAGCGGCGTGACAACGGCAGTACGAGTCTACTCGAAAGCTTGCCGTACACACACACATGTTTTTCATCCGGAATCGTTCGGACTATGGTTCGGTGGCAAGAACCAGCGCCCACTTGAATCAGTGGCAATCAATAGCGCCCGGCGTCTGTCCCACGTTTTTTCGTCGTCTTTGATTACCCTCAGCGCCTTCGCGGTTTCAACTGTGTGTGATACTATCGCAGCAGCAGGAGTGGCCGCAGCACGCTTTGGTGGATCGACTACAACAAGCCTCCAGGCATCGCATGCACAAAAACCGTAGACGCAAGGGCAGTCACAAGCCCAGTCACAGTCACAGTCACAGCCACAACCGCACACGCAGGTGTAGACGCCAGACGCACTTTCCGTCTCATAGACAAAAGAGCCGTGAGTATCTCACGGTGCGCAGGAGAGCGCCATCCTCCGCCTGTCGCCGATTTCGCGGTCAAGACTAGACAGGCAGGCCTAAAGCAACCTTGTCGCACGGGCGCTAATAATAGGACGCCTTTGACCACAATCAAACCCGGCAAAACGACACCGTATTAATATCATACTTGGAATGACACACCACTTTTGGCACCCGCTAATAGCTTTTCAAGACGCAAAATAACAATCGTTGCCATCGTAACACCTCCCGCCACGAACGAACGGTTCACCATACACCCTCCCGAAACCCCCCAATTAATAGACAATCAAGCTCCCGTCGAAACCCCGGGCGAAAACAAAAAACAAACAAACAAAAAATAATCAACCCAAACCCCCAAACCCCCAATCCCAACCCCAAAACTTTGCACCGCCGCGGTTGCTAGTATGAAGGGTCGTCGAGCCGCCCCAGCTCCTACCACCACACTGAACCCTCCGCTATCTTCGAAGCTCTTTTGTAAGCGCCGTACTATTGCAAGTCGATCAATCACAGCTCGTCCTCCCGCAACGCATCGGTCTGTTCCCCCGCCTCTTCCTCTCCTTCGACTCCCTCCTCTACCTTGGCCTCGTCCCCTTCCGCGGCCGGGGACGCATCGTCACCGTCCCCGCCCGCCTCCTCCGTGGAGTTGTCAGCCTTGGCTGGCTTTTCTTTCTTGGGCACGGGTTTCTTGGCGAGTTTTGTGATGAGGGTTTTCAGGGGCTTGAGCGCCGGTTCTACATCCGTCGACTTGAAGACGGGGGTTTCGTGCAGCGCAACCAGGCTTTGCTCGGCCTCCTTATCGGACATCCATTTTTCCGCGCTGTGGGGGTTGCAGCGGTGTATAAAAGGCATAGGGGTGGGGGGGCGTACGCACGGGGGGGGGGGGGGGGGGCACGGTTTTGTTGGTCACGCGCAGGACTCGCAGCTCAATCGTGCGCCCGATGGGGCGTTTCAACCACCGACGAACGCGAGGAGGGTATCATTCGACTAAACATACAGGTACCAGGTTTTCACATTGATATTGAAAAAAAAAAAAGCCGTGAGATTAGATCCAGGATTTATTCAAAGCTTGTCTTTGCAAAAAAAATAAACATCAGCCGTGAGATTAGATCCAGGATTTATTCAAAGCTCGTCTTTGCAAGCTGTGTGTGATACCTGGTACCCCGATCGCGCGTACTACGGGTTTTATATTCACCTACGAAGTATACACCAGCGACGGGAGACTCCACAACGGATCAAACCAACCAAGTAGGGGTATTGTTTGAAATGCTCTCACCACTCATGTGGCATCAACATTATCGAAATGGGTATTGGGGAAGTGCCCAGCGCGTGTTATTCAAAATAGAAGGTTTACTATTGAAAAAATACGGAAACCACACCGTAAACCCTGTATGTAACTCACCCGGGGATTATGTCAGGAAGAATTCGGGCAACAATTAAAAAAAGTGATCGGCTACTCGTACCTCGTATAAAAAAAAACTCCATCAGGTACTCGTACTATATTTCCAATCTGAATCCTACCAGTAGACCGTATGCTTTTGTTAATAATATACCGGTATTAACGAACAGTGGTGGGAGACTGGCAAATACTCCTGAAACTATCCTGGAGTTCAGAGATGAGAGCTACTTAATAGGCTGACGTAGGCTGTACCAGTAGTACATCTATTTTGGCTTCACCCCGTTTGGAACTGCACCCACGCTTTGGAAAGAAAACCACGAGTACTTCGTAGACTTGGAATGTAGAATGATCACACATGTAATACAAACTAAACATCATACCTGGTTGAAGGGTTAGGCTACTACCTTTACAACTGAGGGTATAACCTTTCACATCTCGGACAGATCATGTACAGATCAGCGATTCCCACTTTATGATCTAGATATTTGGGGGCAGATGATCTGTATGATTCAGATGTATGACGCGTGCTACGGTAGAGGTAGCAGTTTTTGGCTGAATCGATTTCTGAACGATCGGGCTCCTTAACCCAAATTCGTCGTTTTTTCGTTTTTGTGACGAATAATGTTTCAGAGTATACTTCGGTCATGAGATTTCGCATCCGGCAGCACTTTTATTTTCCTCCAAAATCATTTTTTCGGTGAGGTATGACGCTCCTTAAGTGAAGAGCTCAGAAAACACATGGTGCACCTCTATCGTAGCATGCGTCGTATGATCTAGCTCGCGTTACCGGGTGGGAGCCGTATAGTTTGCATAATATGGTACACATTTCGTGGGTTGGATCTGTATTGCTACAGACCCTGCAAAACATATCATAACGGCAGGATAGGAGCTAGATGATCTACAGTACTATTAATAGTATATCTGTAGATGATGTATCAGTAGATGATCTATCGATGATGTATCTGTAGATTATCCATATGTAGATGGTTTATCTGTTTGATCTATCTGTAGATGATGTACCTGTAGATGATCTGTCTGTAGATGATTTATCTGTAGATGATATATCTGTAGATTATATATCTGTGGATGATATATCTGTAGATGATCCGCCTGTAGATGATCTGTCTGTAGATTATTTATCTGTAGATGATATATCTGTAGATTATATATCTGTCCGACGTGTGTAACCTAAACCTTTACAGCAGGGGTTTAAACCTCCACCAGTAGATAACTTAAACACTGTTTTTATCACAAACTACGACTCGGATTTAGACCAGCCTTCTTTTGGTAGTGGCAAAAGGTACCGGTATAGACTACGTACGCACCTATCGATCTTCTCAATTGCGTCCTGTCGCTCCTGCTCCGTGATGTGGGTCTTCGTGGTCTCCCACTTGCCCACCGACTCCTTTACCTGTTCAGCGTGGGGGGGGGGAAGGAGGGGACACAGCACCAGTACGTACAGAGGGGTGGTTTTTCAATATCGCCGTTGGGTTGTGATACGTGTATTAGATGCGTAGCTTGCAAAGTAGAACATCTACCAGTCCGGTAGAGCTCACAGCTGGTTGGCAATTCTGCAGTCCAAAATTACTGAAAGCGGCGCAACGAACGATACCAAAAAAATATACGCGGACTCCGTTGAATACTCAAGTACAGTATGCAATATGTACGTCGTACAATTAGTATTTAGAGAGATAAAAGAGAGACTGCTGTGGTATCAAATGATGTTTTGATATATTTTGGATTGGAATGTGCGATACATGTCCGAGGGCAAGAAAAATAATAACAATAGTATATTATACTGCATATACTATACTATTAATAGTACAAGTATGTGATGCGCGAAGGAGAGAGAGGTTCAGCATTAAGTGTCAAACACTAAAAACGGCAAAGAAAAAAAAGAAAAAAAAAGGCAGGCCAAGGACACAACCGCGAGCAAGGCGACACGATCTCTTGCACTCGTGACAAACCAAAGAAAAAAAAATCGGTGCCGGGGAGGGGAAATCTGATGTATCAAGGCACCTCCGATATCGCACAGCGCATTGTTCTCAGGGGGTAAGGATAACGCGAAACAAAAATAGGGAGAAACGCTGAACGTTCTTCGTCTCGACCGACAACCAGTATCACCCTAAATAAAGCAGCTGCGGGGCTGCGAATCTCGGGGCGATGCCACCGGTGGTCGGGGAACGGAACAGCACTAGGGTAGGGTGGCCGCGTCGCGCGCGGGCTAAGGTTTTTGGTGGTCATGATATGTGCGGGGGGGGGGGGGGCAAGGGGCGATAGCTCCGTGTGCCACGAATCGATCGCGGTCGGGTCGGGTCGGGTCGGATCAGGTCCGGTAAGGTTTCTGGCGGCACGGCACGTACCTTCGCCGTGAATTCTCGCCCTCGCGCCAGCTCTGCCGGTCTTGCCACGAGCTCTGAGAGACGGAAGAAGATGACCTCGGCAATCTGCACAAAAGGCACCAAGGCACGTGATGGAAAAAATCAGTACAAAAAAAAGTAACCGTCAACGTAATCGAAACGTAACCAAGCATGTGTTTCTCTTGTAAATCTTGGTGGGACTATCAGTAAGACCCTCGGCTCACTGAACAAAGATGCCAGGTACACACATACATCGGGCAAGCAGGCCGCGAGAAGGTGTGGACACCACTTCGCCCTGACAAGAGGCATCGAAACCTAAATTCCTCAGGAAACCGTAAGAACGGGCCACGCGCCAGGCCAGTCCAACAGCAGCAGCGGCAAGGGACAACAACACAAGCAGCTTGCCAAGTTGAGTATGAGTAACCACTCAATCGGTCAAACTCACAACCGACGTACTTCAAACAATTGCCTGGTATGTAAAACACAACCACCCCGACCCCCGATTCGGAGTAGGGACGGTACTCCGTCTCGAAAGAGATGCGTGGTCAATGGTCAAATAACTAAGGCAAGCAACAAAATGATAACACCCCCCATCCCCTCTATGGTCATACAACTACGGCCGTGCACGACGTGAGTACACCCCCTTCCCATTATATAAAATATGGAAACAACGTAATGAGCGCTCAACTGCTGGAGGTCCATCTACTAAAAGTAGGGACGGTGCTCCGCCTCGAAAGGGATGCGTGGTCAATGGGCAAATAACTAAGGCAAGCAACAAACGAGTCCCCCCCCCCCCCCCTCCCCGCTCCCCCCTTTGCGTCTTCCACCCACCTCGGCAAGCTCCGCCCGCTTCTTCCGGTAGGTGGCGGCGTCCTCGGTCCAACCATCGTCGTACAGCCACTCTTCCAGCTCATTGGCCATCGTTATCCCCTGCTCCCTCTGCTCTTCCGTACTCACGAGCTCCAGGTTGTCCTCGGCGTCTCGCAGAGCTCCGCGAACCTGTCATAAAGAGGCACCAACCGAAACAAAAAAGAAAAAAACATACGTACAAAAGGAGGGGTTTCCAAAAGTCGGAAGGGGAGTTTACGGTGTCAGGGACCGACTTGGTTGGGGCAAAGCATAACAATGGTTGTCTTGAGGATTTCTATGTGGACAGAACTATTGAGCGTTCGCCGTGTTCATGAACTCTGCTTCCAGTCGCGGGTTGATTGTGATTGCTTGACTTGACTGATTCCAGGCGTGTCTGAATGAATTGCGCCCAGGCACTCAAAGCCAGGACGCTACAGCGCAGTATCACAAATAGCTTGAAATATGTGCCACCTGCAGTAGAACGGCATCAGGTGTCAGGTATGCGCTGCATCTGCCAAAACGGATACCGCATGTAAAGACTCTGACACTAATGTTCGTGTATATATACACCGGTGCGTGCACGTATACGTAAAACAGAGCAAAAAAAAGCAAAGATATATACTGTAGTATATACATAAAATCGGCTCAGTTACCTTCAAGATGTAAGACTCCAGGTCGTTCTTGGCTTGAGAAGTCTTGCGCCTGAGGTCGTCCGCGGCGCGAAGGGCCTCCAGCTTGGCCTTGGAGGCCGTCTTCCCCTCCTCCGTCAGCGCGTGAATTCGCATGTACTGCGTGGAGTTCAATCACAAGGGGGCGTTCGTTATGCACGCGGCAGGGAACCGGGTTGAGTCAAGTCAAGTCAGGTCAAGTCAGGTCAGCCTGGAGCGTTTGAGAGGGCGGAAAAGACGGCGGGACGTTCGAGACATACCACCCTGTCCCAAAATATAAGAACCACTTGTTCATTCATATATAATACAGACGGTTCTTATATTTTGGGCAGAGTGGTACATAAAACGTCCCATAACAGAGGGAGCAGGGGTGGGGGTGTTGACGCGTGGGGAAGGTGAGGGAGAGGTGGGGAGGGGGGTTGTACTCATATCATGCCTGCATGGCCGTAGTCATATGAAATAGACCCTCGCGTCCCTACAATGTCGGGACGGAGCACGTCGGGTTTTCACCGTCCAGGCAGACATTGCTAGCACCAAGCGCGAAGCGAAACGTGAAGTGTTCGGCGAGTCTCATGAAGGGTGAGCTGCATCCTACTAAGAACCGCTTGTGAGGCGGACTTTCGGCACCTTGTGCGTACTTTCTTGCATGTGAATAGGGGGGGGGGGGGCCCCTTTTTTTCTTTGCCTTGGTATTTTGCCATTTGACAACGCATCCCTTTCGGGACGGGGGGGGGGGGGTACGCATTCGTTGCTTGCCTTACGTACAAGTAGCAATTTGACGTTTGACCCCGCATCCCTTCGGAGAGGGGGGGGGGGGTACGCATTCGTTGCTTGCCTTACGTACAAGTAGCAATTTGACGTTTGACCCCGCATCCCTTCGGAGAGGGGGGGGGGGGTACGCATTCGTTGCTTGCCTTACGTACAAGTAGCAATTTGACGTTTGACCCCGCATCCCTTCGGAGAGGGGGGGGGGGGTACGCATTCGTTGCTTGCCTTACGTAGTCATTTGACTTTTGACCATGCATCCCTTTCTAGACGGAGCACCGTTTTTACTCCTGATAGCAACACCTCCAACATTTGGGCGCTCATTGCGTGTTTTCCATACGTTATCATAGAGAAGTTTAGCGTATCTTATGCGCTTTCTATTTCGCTTTCTGTCGTACCAGGTAGTCACCATCTATCTCCTAGGATAGTCGAATGAGAGGGGGGGGGGTGACTTGAGAATGCTCAGTTGTTAATTTTTGTCCGCACCGGCCAGCGGAAAATCGAGTAGCCGAGGCCTGAGGGGTCATCATCCTTTTTGAGTGTCTTTCGACATTCACGCATCATAGCATTCTCGCAAGTCGGAGGGGTGGGGGATACTCATTTGTGGTTAGACTTACTCATTTGGGCATTGACCACGCATCCCTTTCGAGACTGAGCACCGTTCCTACTCCTAACCGGGGAGGGGGTCTTGTAGCTCCCACCCCCCACTTCACACGCTTTTTCGTCGGAACTCTCATAAAATTGATCACCATAAAAAATAAGCCAACAGCGAGGCACAAGAAACGCAACCCTCACGCTACATAAAAAAAAAATCCACGTTGACAAAACAATTTGTACTCCTGCTGTACCCTACGTACTCGGCAAAAAAAAAAGTGGGCCAGCGCGCCGGGCCATCGGGGCTTTTGTTCTAAACCCGAAAACAAATGAAAAACATGTTGAAAAAAAATTGGGGAACGACAAAAAAATGTCTGTGCCGCTCTAACAGGCAACACGCTCTCTCGTTCTACACTACATTCGAAAAACCTTGATACAAAAAATAAAAAAAGGCGCTTCATCAACTCACTCTTGAAGCGAGGTCGAAAGGGAACCAAAAAGAACGTTCCCCCCCCCCCCCCCCTTCGCAAGCCTCACAGGCGTTACCCAACCCAGATATACCCGGACAATTGACTCACTCGGTAGGAGGAGACGACGTCGAGCTGCTCCTTCTTGCGTTCGGTGACCATCTTCGTCTTGGTGACCTTGATGGTCTTCTTCTTCTTCTTCTTCTTGGGCTTGGGCTTCTCCTTCTTCTCCTCCCCCGCCTCCCCGTCCTCTCCCGCCTCCTCGCCATCCCCTGCTGCTGCCGATGCTTTTGCTGCTGCTGCTTCTCCCTCGGAATCGGCAGAACCCGCCGCGGAATCGGAACCGGCGGCGTCTACATCGCCTGTAAGCGGGACGGAGGCGAGAAGAAAGGTTTCCTAATATGAATGCGTCATCTACCAGGGTATACACAATAAATCACTCACGAGTAGGGAGTGGACGCCACCGAAGAGTACACGGGCACACGCGGTGTGTCCAACAAGCGCTCAGCTTCGATCTAGCAACAGGTGAGATGTTTCTCCATTTGTAAAAAAAAAAAAAAAAACACTGCAGCTGTGAGATCGAGGCTTTTCATCGAAATGTATTTTTTCATCGGTGGGGACACGGCCAAACACCTATTATACGTCACGCGGGGCCGATTCCGGGCACCAACCGCTCTACCATATTACCCTCATACCATATTACTCTCATACGAGTACCATATAATCCGTGCTAGCATACACACCATATGTCCCGAAATATAAGCACCGTTCTCATTGAATATGAATGCAAATAATGTTCTTAAATTGCGGGACAGAGTGGTATCAAATAACCACAAGTAGGCAGTACACACGTTGAGACCTCCCCCCCCCCTACTACTGTAGTATCACCTTACCATCGGTGGGGACGCGGCGAAACACCTACCGGTACATGCGTCACGCCGGGCCGACTCCGGGCACCAACCACTACAGCAGGCAACCATAGCCGCATGTCCCCGCGCGACTCATGTGTAATGTGTACATATTCACCCACCTTCTGGTGCGGTCCCATCTTCACTCGCCACTGCCGCCGCCGCTGCTGCCGCTGCCGCTTCCTCCACTTCCTCCTGGTCGGGCTCGTCTTCCACAACCTGGTCCTCGGTGTAGGTCACCTGCGATACGAACCGTGCGTGATACCATAAAGCGTCATATATTGCATCCCTCTTTATCATAGCGTAAAATAACTACAAACCCAATCCCCCAATGCCCATATTGCGTCCCTGTTTTGCAAAAAAAAAAAAAGTACAACCCCGCCCCCCTATTGCGTCTCCTATCATACTGACCATAGGGATAGTTGGCCGAGGCCGGGAAGAAAGAGCTGGGACGTACGTAAGAAACGCCGCTCGCGAAACATTAAAAAAAAAACGCTTGGCCCTACTCACCGATCGCTTGAGTTGTTTGTTCGAGGTCTTCGGCCGGCAAGAGAAAGGTAAAATCGCCACCGCCGTGTCAATGTTAATCTTGCACACCCGTGCCAATATTAAAATCGTGCACGGCTCCCACGATGTACATATTGCTATATACATTCAGCAGTACTGGCTGGAAATCTCGACTTCAAACACCCTTTCACCACTGCGAACACAACCCCACACTCATTCCAAGTAGTTTGTCCCAAAAAACGAGAAGGTTCTGCACGGTTGCAAAGGTTAAAACCCACCGTGCGTCATAAAAAAAAACCGGGTCTTTGCCAGGAAAGCAGTTTTTTCTAGTTTATGGACCATGCCGGAATATTTTGAAAGCTCGTAGCGAAGATTTCCTTCCATGGGTAAAGCGCTAGTTTAAACTCATACTGCGGAAATCTCGGTGAGATATATATGTACAACGACGTATTTTGGCAACATTCTGTCTCCACAAACATTCGTGCACAATACGCTAATTTTTTCTGCAACACGCTACTTGTATACTCGTAACATCTGCTGTACTACGCTATACGTAAACCCTGCCATGACTACTGTTGAAAGTTGTGAGAATCTGCGTTTCCCGCGGTTCGCCCTCGGCTTCGTCTGCCCTCACATTTTTCTCGAACTCAACATACGCCTCCGCCGAGCCAAGCTCGGGAACTCCTCCGACGCCGGAAGTGAACCGCAAAGCAACCTTCGGCGCTCCGAACCCTGCAAACACCAACAAAAATCCCGAAGCGATAACGCGAGGGTGGTGGTAGTGGCGGCGGTGGAGGTGATGTTATTGTTATTGTTGGTGGTGGTGTTGGTGGCGAGTGGTGGTGGTGGGGAAGGGGGCGGGGAGTGTTGCATGCAGTCAGAGCTCAGAAAATCGCTGGAATACCGCAAGGCTGGCTTAAGAACCGCACCCGTTTTAAGGACAAACTTGTTTAAGCCGAAACCCTAAAACGTCAAACTCCGACCGCTTGTGAATCTTGTCGGAATTAACAAGCCATGCAGGAGTTAAATAGCGCGCGGAGACTAAACAATATACACACGTCGGATATTTTAGATCATTTCTTATCTACAGTACGTACACCATCTGGAAAATTCGCTTTCTATGGTCTAAAATATCTTTCGTAATATAATTTCCTCACCTGCCGTTGCGAGAGGTTATCAGGATCAGCATATTAATTTATAGAATCCAACCCAGGAAACATGTGCTACATAGATCATGCAGCAGACTACACGCGTCCCACCCGGCAACATGACCTATTAATACATCATACAAAATCGGGAATATATCTGCCTTGAAAGGCCAACTGCTTATAGGTCATGAGGTGGGTGGATGGTCTGTCCGAGGTGTGAAACAGCACGACGTACGTACATACATATGAGGTACCGGTATTGTCGAAGCTGGGTGAAGTCAAACACACTACAGGTCTATACTCGTACAGGTACCAGGGACTGGGTTGGGTCGCGAAATGAACCCACCTTCTTCCTCCATTTTCTTGGCGAAGGCGACAACGCCGGTGACCTGGTACGAACCGATCATGCTCTGGGTTCCCTCGGGCAGCTGGATGTTGCCCTCCGCAGCCCCGGCGTAAGTCACGTTCACCTGGCGTGATTGATGGATGACAGTCCGATACCATTGGCCGATTCGAAATGTGTTCAAGTGGGCGGGGGGGGGGAGGGGGGGGAGAGGTGAGCATCGAACGCCACCGTGCTAACAAACATTCCTCTACTTGTACTCTACAACAATACTACAGTAGTACCAAATATACTACCGATACACTGTTTGCTAATATCAGTACGAGTCGTTTTACCTGATATTTACTACTGTTACAACCATTAATAGACCAATTCTATACGAGGTAATGCTATTAATACTGCAGCTACCACAACTGTAACTACTACGACTACTCCTAACACTCCTAACACCTCAAAGCGACCGCTCCTTAACGGTCGGCCGTGCGTACGTAGCTCCCCCGACTTACCTCAAAGTCCGTGGAGCGGGTGATGCTCAGGGTCTTCTTCAGGGGAAGCGGGGCATTCGCCCCGTACAGGGGCACCTGCTTGAAAACTTCTCCCGCAGGCGCCAGGGCCGCCACCGCATCAACACCCTTACCCCCGCCGAACAGGCCTCCCAGGACACCCTTGAATCCCGTCGAATCCAAGTCTGCGAAGCTCAAGTCTACGGCCCAAGGAGTAATGTCCGTCATTCCAACCTGCCGCAGTAATTTTTCCACGAGCAAAAACAAATGGGAGCGTGGACGAGGGAGGGAGAGGTGGGCGGAGGAAAGGGGGGCGCGGGGGGAGGGGGGGGGGTTAAGGTTTCCACGAAGTAAACTACGGAGGCATTGGCGAGGAAAGGAAAGAGGAGAAGCCGGGCAGTAGCTCTGAGGAACGTATAGTCAGGTACGTCTGATACTTTGCGTATCTGGTACCTGGTGGAGTATATGAGCATACACGAAGATTGATTCATCGTTTTTCCATTTTTTTCTCTCCCCTCTCTGCATTTTCCTGGAAAAGTTGGTTGAGGCAGGGGTTTGCAAAACTCTCAACAGACGAGAAATTGCAGGTTTGGCTGGGGGTGTTTCGCCCCTGCTCTCTCCGACGGCCTTCACGCGGAAACCCTCCCAAATAGGAGCGGTGCGTTGTTGTTAGAAGAGTTGCTTCGCGCTCAGTAAGTGGTGCTTCGCTCTCAGCAAGCGGTGTTTCGCTTTTATTAGGTGGCGTTTTCGCTGTTACTAGGTCGTGTTTCACTTATAGAGTAAGCGTGTCGCTGCTGCTAATACTTGCTGTAAGACAAATAGACACAATAGCTGGAACAATAGGTGTGCTACTGCTATTACTACTACTGCTACTACTGCTACTACTACTACTACTGCTACTACTTCTACTGCTGCTACTACTACTAAAATTACTACTGCTGCTGCTGCTGCTACTACGACTACTACTACTACTACTACTACTACTACTACTACTACTACTACTGCTACTGCTACTACTACTACTACTACTACTACTACTACTACTGCTACTGTAGGACGACAACATGCGCCACCCTGAGAGGCCAACCGGCAGACACTGACCTTGCGGACGTCGAAGGCACGGCTCAAGTTAGCACCGCGGAACGCCGCGCCCAGGCTGATTCAAGGTCGGACAGGAACATCGGGGAATCCGTCGACCGATCAGTGCAATCCGCCAACCAACGCACAGAAACATAGGCATGGCGAGAGGGGGGAGGGGGGGAATGAAGGCGTCAAGTGAGATGCTGTGCGGCGCGATCGTCCAATGGTCCATGGCGGGGTGATCGGTCAACGATCATGTTCATGTTCGATTCAAATAAAATCGAATCGACCAAGTTAAATCCAACTACATTACATATTACTAAATAATACCAATCCAATTCAAGTCAAGAGCGGTGACGAAAACTAACCAAATGTTAAGACATATGGCAGCATGGCAGACAGAGGCATTTAGGCAGGCGTTATCGTTGTTGCCGCTCGTCTGTCTCACCAGGGAGACTCGTCGCCGTTCAGGTGCGCCCCCAGGCTAAGCGGCTGGTCCACTCCCATGGACAAGTACCTCGACAACGCGTCCCGAACCTTTTCAGAGAAAAAAATACAGCACCCACGGGGACCATTGGGAGGGTTGGAAAGGGATGGGTTGTCAACAAAACAAGTCCGCTGCACACGGGCGCCCCCCAAGTCTACGGAGAGAAAAATCGGTGTGTATGTCACCATCACGGAACAGGAATGCGGTAGCATCCCGAAACCTGTGGGGGCAAACACGTAAACATAATAACATAATAATGCTACATGTGAATCGTCAGGGGAACAAAGGGATGCTTGTCAAAACAAAGCGTCCCGGGCCAAGTTTCAAGAGGTGCCCCAAACTTTGGAGATAAAACATGAATTATTTTGGAGTACGTCTACCATCGTTCAGGAAGCGAGGGATGCTCGCGCGTAAGCCGATCACAACGTCGCAAAAACAAGAAACGCAGATTTGTCTGGTACGGCAGTATTGGTGCATTGCATTTTGCTCGAACCCCTGTACTGCGTCGACACGCTCAGAACACGACACAGAACCGTGCTGTGGCAAGCATTGCACGGGGTGGTGCACAGCCCCTCGCCCCCCCCCCCCCCCCCCCCCCCCCCCCCCCCCCCCCCCCCCTCCTCCATTCGCTCCTATACTGGGAAGCCCCAAACTACTCCAGCGTGGAAGAAACGTCAATACCATCCCTTCGTCGCCCCGAGGGCGCCAGGAAAAACGGCCCACGTATGTACATATATCATAGCACCGCACGTGAAAACATCTCAATACCCCCGCCCACCCTCCTAACCCCCCCT
>MEHQ01001881.1:800494-812894 GCA_008828725.1 Saccharina japonica | reverse complement strand
CTTTTTTCTTTACCCCCCCCCCCCCCCCCCCCCCCCCCCCCCCCCCTCCCGAATCCCCTGCACACAGCAGTGCAAAGTTTTGGTGTGTACGCAGGTGTACGTACGTGTGGTGGGATACATATGTACTCTCTCACTACCACTTTATGCTTGTGGTGTGCGCAGCTGGAATTCAAAATGCAGCACTCCATTGGTCATGGTCGTATATGTTCCCCATGTGCTTCGCGTTTACGGGTACTGCTGTTCTACTGCGGAGAAATACCCAACGCAAAAGCATCAGAGGCAACCTCCAAGGTGCGGCGGTGCTGGCGCATATGTACGATGAAACGATGGATGCGTATACTTCGTATATACAGACACAGGATGCCCGATAAACTTCTACCTGAGCAGGTACAGGTTGGTACCAGGGTAGCATGACACTGCGGCCGAGCTATGATATCACACGAGGATCACACTACACTGGCTGTAGTTCTCTGCAGGCAGTGCTGCTGTCACAGCAGCGTCGATGTTGAAGGGTGTGCTCTTCCTTTTTGCCAATCTCTCGAAACAATGTACGGTACATATATACGAGTGGATGTAAAAGAACAGGGGGGGGGGGGGGGGGGGGGGGGGGGGGGTGTTTGTGCCTTTTTTCACCTTTTAGGCGTTTCTTCTTCGCGACACAAGCCGCACGGCAACACACCGCGATTGCACGCCGCACAACTCTTTATCATACTCTTCCGAGAACAACGGATCGCGCGAGGCAGTTAGGACGGGTATATGGTCTAGATAGTACCGTTACGTGGTATGACAAAGGTATCCAAAGTCCCAGGGCTGCCTGCGGAGAGACCAGGTAACCGGTAATATCGCGGGAGGAGCGGGGGGCCGAGCGGGGGCAGCGACGGTTTCGACCAAAGCACGCCACCGAAATCACCGCACATCTCTTTGAGAACACGGGTTTCGTCGCCATATTATCGGCTACTTGTATATTGTATCGGCTACTTGTATCGGAGAGATTATGGGCTACATGGAAAACACACGACCGCGACACGAAAAACAAAAAGCAGAGGGCAGACGAAGTTCACACAATGCACTCAACATAAACACCAATAACCAATAACAGGGCAATTATTGCTTGTCTGCGTGTATCGAGAATGCTCGTTCTAGGAATTTTCAATTTTCCATTTTTTTCACAGACACGTGGAAGGGAAAAATCGACGCGACGGCGGTTGCGGTTATCGATTATCGGATCGATCGCCCAGCTCTCATGGTAGCCGTAACGTACCAGGTACGTGCACGTACCACCGCTTTTTTCATAGGAGACACGCCGATATGAACGCCACCCAGGCTACGGTACGAGATGTTGCCATGATGGATGTGATAGGCACTGCTTCCGCCTTCTGCGGCTACGTACGTACTCGTATTGTACAGGATCAGCTTCCGCATCTGATCGCTGAGAGTGGCCACGTACCGCACACCGCACACCGTACATATCCAACACCAGAACATCAGAGAACAAGAAAACTCAGGTTCTCGAAAAACGTAAATGCAGTACTAGGAAGAGCAAAGTTCGGTGGCGCGTTCCCCGGCCCAAGTAGATGAAAACGGGACCAGCCGGCGTGCCAAACGACCCACTTCGGTCGACCTACTACCGTGCGCTACGAGTATGTATGTTGCCGCAAGTCGGCCATAGGATCACACCATCCACACCTGCCATGGGCGGTGGGGGAGAGAGCAAACAAGCTCTCGATCGCTCGTTCCCATTTCCATACGAATATGATACGAGTCGAATACCCGCTGCTGGTGGTAAAAGGGAAAAAGACAGCACTATCGTCGTAGAATTAGGCCCGTTTTCTCTCCCTCACTCACTCTCCCTCCCTGTCTGGCTGTGTCTCTAGGTGTATCTCTGTTCCGTGAGTTGGCTAGCCCACCATACCACGGAGAAACCCTCTGTCGCTCCGCACCTTCATGAAGTCCACTCCGAGGTCAATGCCGATTACATTTCCTGTGACTGACGGCGCCCATCCTGCCAGAAGCCCACCGAGGCAACCGGCGGCCAGGAGCGTTGCTCCCAGGCCTCGTCCCATCCTAACGCGGCGGCTTGGTTCGCCTCTTGTTTGTCTCTGCTTCTCCGTACGGGAGGTGTCGGTGGCCACAGCTCGAGGAGGACGGGCGATCTAGAACTCTCAAGCGGGGATGTGTGTGCTGCTGTGTCTCTGAGATGAGAGAGAGACCAAACTTTGTGGGGATGAACCAAGGCAAACCGAGCAACGTGATTGGTCCACGCGCGCCGCCGGGGGTGAGAGTGTACATCCCTTACTTTTTCCGCTTCAATACATGGAACTCCTTGACAGAAAATCCTTGAACATGACCTGATGACCTGAGACCGCAGAGCTTACTACCGCAAGCCGTCATGGGCCGAGCTTGGGGAGCGATAGCCCTGCTACTAGGCACGACAACTAATGACTGCATCGCGTTCGTGCCCAATTCCTTCGGGGTCAATCGCCATGCGGTTCCTCAGACCGCTGTCACAACTGCTTGGAGAAGCGGCGGAATCTCGATCGCGTCTCATGTTGGTCGCCGCCCGGTCAGGCGCAGCAGCAGTGACAGCTGCGCTGCTCTGATGATGGCCAAAAAGCCTAAGATGGGGAAGGGGAAAGGGAAAAAGAAAGGTTCACGCATGGAACTGATCGAGAGGTGAGGGGTGGTAACCGGGGGGTAGAAGAGAGCTGGATTTCACAATGTTGCCGGGGAGTTGGATTGCCGGATTTGGATTGGAATGTCTCCAAAGTGCAACATGACAGCATGCCACACTCTCGAGCCGTCGTTGATCATAGCGCTGAATGCGAAGCAGCAGCTTTGATGATTCACATGCTCTGCGCGCTCTGTGGCCGAAGTAGCAGAAGCCTGGTGTCCGGTGTGGTGTGCGCCTGCACATGTGCCTGAGAAATACTGCGCGAGAACGGCAAGGCCTCCGATAATCTCCGCTGTGAAAGTGGACCAACGCATTCAAGCACCCACCCCGCAATGCCTTTCTGCAAATACTCGTACAGCAAATAGCAAATAGTCCACTTGAGATGGCTGCTGTTTCTACGAGTACGAGTACTTGATTTCACCAACTACCGTACATGGCAGTCCAAGCAGTACGTACAGCAGTACCTGGTACGAGTACGTACATTATACAAATACAGCAGTAAGCGGATAACAACAGCAGCCGTCGTAGTTTCAGTAGACCACGTACTATTAATACAGCAGTAATCTATAGTGTAGTTGCGGTGTAATCGACCGTCTATACACTTCGTAAAGGTAATGTAGTGTGGGCGTGCGACAACACGAGCATATAGAACCATGTCGCGCGCGAGTCGGAAGTATTACCGTCCCTTGCAGTTCGAACAACTTAGTGTGTCGTCCCCCCTCTCCAGCAAAGTATGTCAGGAGACACGGCAAGCAAGGGAAAACATGCGCTATCAAGCATGCAGGGCCGAGTGTCCCACACTAAAACCTAGTAGCTCGGTATCACCCAAACCAAATTAAGGCAAATTTGCTGTCTGTCAAGGGCTGAACGTGCTGTCTGCTGACACCTTTGTCTCTAGCACAGCACCAACAGCTCGAGCTTCTTGGTGCTTTGTTCCGTCACCTTTCCCCTTTGAAATCCTAAGTAATCCACCCCTCCCCACCCCATAATCCCGACGGTTTTTCCTGCAGCGTGGCCGCTCTGGAGAGAGGCGACGCCCCGGCGAAGGGTTCCAAAGGAGGAGGAGGGGAGGCCGAAGAGGAGGAGGGGGAGGAGGGGGAGGACGGAGCCTCGCCGTCGTTCAACGTGGACAAGCTCAAGGCGGAGACAAAAACGCCGTGGCGAACCGTAAGTACGAGTTTACGTTTTGATGTGTGAGGGCGGTAAGCACCGCATGTTTTTTCGGCCGAAGTCACCTTACCTTGCCTTGCTTTGCCTCGCTTTACCTTGCCTTGCCTTGCCTTGCCTTGCCTTGCCTTGCCTTGCCTTGCCTTGCCTTGCCTTGCCTTATCTTACCATCTCTTACCTTGCATCGCATTGCTTCACTCCCCCCGTTCTGTCCCGGTCAGTTCCGCGTCTTCATTTACGGTGCTTTCGGCGTGTCCGCGCTGATAGGAGCAGTCACGTCCCTCACACAGCTCGCCGCAAGTGAGCCTAAACAAGACCGTTGTTGTTGTTGTTGTTGTTGTTGTGATTGCTGTTGTTGCTGCTGTTGCTGTTGCTTAACGTTACTTTTCGTGTTCTGAAAAAAAAATGCATGGACGCAGAGCGACCTGGCTGAGGCACAACAGTCAGCGCGCACAATTCTCCCGTGGGCAACGTAATCGTCGGCGAACCTACGCTGAACTGAGCCTTGCCTGCGGGCTTAATGTTTACCTTACCCCTCCCGCCGCCGCCACCGACACTGCCACCACCACCGTTCCCCCTCCCTCCCTCACTACCGGGGGGGAACCCCCAGCCCCGTCAAGCACCCCCCACCCCCCCCTTGCGCCTCTAACGTCGCAGCCTTTGTCGCTGCCTGCCGCTGCACAACCCCAACCCCACCCGTCTCTCGTCCCCTCCCCGCCCCCCCCTCGCTCCCCTCCTCTTCGCTGGGCGCGAACTGCTTGCTTGGTCTTGCCTGCTTGCCTGCTTGCATTTTTGTATCGGCTTGCTTAATCGTGTCTGCTTCCTTGGTCTTGTCTGCGTGCTTGGTTTTGTCTTCTTGCTTAATCGTGTCTGCTTTCTCGGTCTTGCCTGCCTGCTTGGTTTTGCCTGCTTGATTATTTTCGTCTGCTCTTCTTGGTCTTGTCTCGCCTGTCGCTGCCGGTGTCGGTGGGTGGCAGCCTTGTCCGAGCAGCCAGGAGCGCTTGATCTCCAGAAGGTACTGATCAACCTCCTCGTTGACAGCGGGGTCATGGCGGCGGCGGCATTTTGCTTCAACTTCGAAACGTGAGTTATGCCTTCGTGTTTCTGCAAACCCCCTGGCCTGCGGTGGTGATGTTTCGATCGAAGAGTAGCCGTGATCACAGGTGTCTGTCCTTGTTCCCCGGGGTCCATGCCTTTTTTTTTGTCGGTGTGGTACAATTTTGCAGTAGACGCCACAACAATAATAACAGTAGTAGTGTTGACGGTGGCAATCGCGGCCTCCCCTGGAACCGTATTGCAAGACCGCCAGCGACGATCGATAAATCAAGTGATGTTATTCTCGAATCGGTCAGTGCGGTTTGCGGGTGTTGCCTGTTTTTTTTTCGAGATTTTGCCTTGCGTTTTTCCTCGATTTTTCCTTGTTTTTCTCGCTGATTCTTCGCGTTTACCCTGCTTTTTTTTCCTCAACTTTTTTCATGCTTTTTCCTCCCCTTTTCTTCCTTTTGTGCCTTGCTTTTGCGTCACTTGTTCCTCTATTGTTTACTCTCTTTTTCCTCGTTGTTTTCATCGTTTTTCCCTCGCTTTTGCATGTGCTCGCCCCGCGTTGCTGCGACCCGGCGTTCGCCGCCGTGCTTTGCCGCAATTTCTCCATGGTTTGTCGGGGTGGGGGGGGACCAGGTCACAGCAAGAAGGTTTGGAGAAAGTGGAGGCTGACAAGCGTGAGCGGCGGCGGCGCCTGAAAGCTACGAAGATCACCGGGGACGTTAACGCTGAGAGAGTGGAGCAGCTGCGTACCCTCCGTGTGAAGGTTCCAGGAAGCGGAACCGGGGAGGACCTCGAGGGGGCCAAAGAGGTGAGGGAGTGCCAAGAGGGGGTGAGGGGAAGGGGCGGGGGAGGGGGGGGTACTTCATTTTCATGGATCGCCGTAGTCGTATGACCATAGACCCTCGCATCCCTACAATGCCGGGACGGAGCATGTCGGGTTTTCACCGACCAGGCAGACATTGCTAGCACCAAGCGCGAAGCGCCGTGAGGTGTTGGGCGAGTCGCATGAAGGGTGAGCTGCATCCTACTAAGAACCGCTTGTCAGGCGGACTTGCATATGGATGACAGCTTCAATGAGTTAATTTAATACTATTGACTACGGATCTCTTTCGAAACGGAGCACCGTTCCTACTCCCAAATAGAGACAGCCCCACACATTTGGCGATCGACAACGTTTTTTCAGGGGGGGGGGGGGGGGTGAGAAGGGGGCGAGAAGAAGGAGGGAGGGGGGTGGGAGGTGGGGGGGGGGGGGGTCGTTTGTTAACATTAGTTGCGTTAAGGATCAAGAGGTGGTGATGCTGGTTGGAGTATCTGCGTGTTTTTGGTTTTTTGTTCGTGGAACGGGCTGGGTTGGGTTGGGCTGGGAGTGCAGTGTGGTATCGTATGGTATGGTGTGGGGTGGGGTGGCCTGGTGTGATGTGGTGTGTTGTGTTGTGGTGTGGTAAGGTTGTGGTATAGTATGACATGGTACGGGATTGGGCGGGTAACGCCTGGTAAGCTACACATATCGCCGGGGTTGTAAACAGCAGTCAAGCGTTACCCTCACAATCCAGCCGCGCTCCGCCGACTGACGCATTTAGGCAAACCACTCATACGCCCCGTCTAGAGCCACCCCCCCCCCCCCCCCCCCCCCCCCCCCCCCCCCCCCAAGCCCCCCCCCCCCCCCCCCCCCCCCGACTATCATAACTGACTGAAAACTTGGGTGGGGCAATGGTCGATATACGCACATCACCCGCTATGCCTGTAGGGCGACACCATACACGCCGTAAGAACTATACGCCATGTCCCCCTAGCCCCCACCCTCCTGCGCACGCCTCATTTGTTCGAACAAATACCTCTCCCCTCCTCTTACGTACTCGTAGTACTACAGTACATCGTACTTGTTTATTTTTTGCCCCGAGGTTTCTTTCATATTGCTGCGATTTCCTTAATAGTGCGGAGACGTGTTTAATATTGCTGAGATTTGTTTAGTATTGCTGAGATTTGTTTTAATATTGCTGAGATTTGTTCAAAATATGGCTGAGATTCGTCGTTGAGCTATACATGTAAATTTGCGCGCTCTCTCGCCCGACCATCGAAACAGGCGCCGGTGGGGGTCCTCATGGACGAGGCGAAGCAAGGCTTCTGCGTGCTGGCGGGAGGGGGCGACTTCATCCGCGACAGCATGCTGGCCGCCATGCTCGCCAAGAACCAGATCTTCCCGAGCCTGAACCTGCTCGTAGTCCCGGTGGACATGGACGGAGGCGACGGCGACGGGGGCAAAGGGTTCGGCAAGGCGCTCTCCTACGAGGAGGAGGGGTATGTCGCTGCTCCCGCTGACGTGAGTTCGTGTGTGCGTTTTTTTTCCCCTTCATATTTCGTGCTGTCTCTGAGTTGTTCTCCTTGAATAGTGTTCATTGACGGCTTGCCCCAGCTTTCGACGAAAATGTTGGTACTCCACACTATTAATAACTCCTCGTTACATCTTCATTCCGCCAGGCGGTGGTGGTTACAGGGTTAGTGTTGAAATATATTATGTTTTTACCGTTTTTGTCGAATCTGGGCCAAGGTCTATGTGCTTCGCGAGTATACGAGGTAGGCGTTTCTTTTTTTTGTCTTGTCTGTTAGTCTCTCCGGCGTCATTCGACCGAGCGACCAAAGGCTGTCGCCGCCGCCGCTACGGCCAAACGCTGCCTCTTGTGCTCTTGCTGTGCCGTGGCTCTGGTCGTCGCTTTCAATCCGCAGCCACCCCCCCCGCTTGGTGCAAGCAATGTCTAATCTGATAGGTGAATACCCGACGTGCTCTGTCCCGGCATTGTACAGTAGGGATGCGAGGTTCTCTGGTCGTACGACCACGGCCATGCATGACATGACTACACCCCCGCTGCTCCTCGCCCGCGTGTGAAATGAGAGAGTGAATGTGATTGGCCGTATCGGAGGTCGCTCGAGCAGGGTCGCTTCTCCCGCTGACGTAAGTTTCGTGCCTTTCAATTTGTTTTCTGCGGTCTCGAAGGCGCCCTTCGGCGTTGCCTGGCAGAACGCTACATCTGCCCTTCGGTCTCTTGTTGCGTAGCGTGGCTCCGGTCGTCGCCTGCTACCCTCCCCGAGGTTCTATGGTTATATTCGACTACGGCCATGCATGACCTGAGCACCCCCCCCCCCCCCCCCCCTGCACGCTTCGCCACCACCTCGTGACTAATGAGAGCGTCGTCTGGCCGTACCGGGAGTCGCTCAAGCAGGATCACTGCGGCGTACCGGCGTGTCTTTTTGTTCGTGTTTGCTTGGTCTTTCTGTGCGGCTGAAATATTTGACTGCCGCCGTTTGCGCGATATTTTTCTCCCTCCGCCCGGCGTCTCGCGGGTTTGCCAGGAAGACAAATGGCGTGCTGTCATGCGGGAAGAGTTTGAGGCGGCGGAGAGGCAAGGAGCCGCGAAAACATCCGCCGGAGGGGACGGCATTGTGTTGGTAGTCAGCCAGAAGGGGAAGGTGCTGAGGCGGGGAGTGGGGATTCCCATCTGGAAAACCATCCGCGATGACGTGGACCCGCCCCTCAAGAAGAAGAAAAAGGACGACAAGTAACCGTTGATCTTGAACGGTAACCGTTGACTTTGAACGGCAACCGTTGACGCTGAATGGTAACCGTTGACGTTGCACGATAACCGTTGGCTTTCGACGGGAACCGTTGACCTTCGACGGTGATCGTTGACCTTAGACGGTAACCGTTGGCCTTCAATGAGAAGCGTTGACCTTGCAAGGTAACCGTTGAACTTACACGGTGCTGCTGTTTTTTTTAGGGAGATTGGTTTGGCGCAGTCTCAACTCTGAACCGACGCTGACTAGACCTCTTTTTATTGCTTTCGTTTATTTCCCGTTATTGGAACCAAATACTTCGCCCCCCCTGTTTTCAGTCTTTTTTTTGTCCTCCTCCCTTCTCCGTTTTTTCCGTTTTTTGTTGTTAAAACCGTAGGTTCTCTACAACAGTAGACGGCGTTTTCTTTGGCCGATTCGAGGAATGGCACCGCTCCCTTTTTGGTGCTTAGGCATCCCCGTTAACTTTGATGTAGAACGGCACCCACTCTTTTGGCATGCGCTGCAGTTAAGTGTCGGGACATTTGTGCATGGGCATATAGATACGACGCAGGAGGGTTACAGCCGCCGCGCTGGAAACATTAACCTTTTATAGATGGCCTCCAAGGTCGCGACCAAAGAAGAGCGGGGCGCGATGCCATACGCCTGCCCACGTCTCCTCTGCCAAGTTAAGAAGTTGAAGTTTGTTTGCTTTAATCTGCCTGCTTTGTGCAGCTATGCCATACGTACTGGGTATGTATGTACCTGGTACGTGGCCTTGGTTCGGTTTTCCTTGTTGTTTTTTTTTCGCCGGCTTAGTCTGCCCGGCTCGCGCAGCTATGGTATTACGGAGCACTTAGGGTAACTACTGCTTGTAGAACTCACGATGGACCCAAGCAAAAATCATGCATCCCCCTATGTCCCCACTCCATAATTGGTTCTTATTCCTGTATTCGCCCGTAATAGTATCCTTTAGTGTGCTCCTGCTGCTGATGCTGCTGGCCAGGCTAGCCATTTTAGCGCTGCAAAAAAGATGATTCACTCCACCGCTGCTGTAATCCCAACTACTACTGCCGTAGCACGCATTACATATATACAGATTTGTAACACAATGTTAGGTTTAGTAGTGCTGACCAACATAGTACCGTTGTTGACCAACATAGTATCGCTATGTTAGGGTGTTACGTATAACACTCATACAGTAGACCATGGGTACACAGACAGCACCCATTAGACCATGGGTATAAACACGGTGGTAGTACACATTCCATTTGTAGGCTATTTGTTTGGACCGCGATCCGTTTGAGGGACAAATTGCCTGGAAACATAGGAGGTAGAACTTCGTTCGTAACTACAAACTCGTTTGGGTGGGTTTGTCGGGGGGTTACTTGCCCCGGTGGCCACTTATTTTTTCTTCAAAAGCTGTTTATTTATGGTCGTCGTCCCTGCCCGGTGGCTTATTAAATACGAGTACGCAGCTGGTATACGAGGAACGAACGCCTGCTGTGTGTTCTTCATTTTCAACTTGCGACACTCGCGGGATTTTAAATCAACCACAATCCCGAAGGGGAAGCTTGTATATATATTATATCAAAATGTTACCAGTATACAGTAAGTTACTGCTGTGCTGTATGTATGTACTGCTCTGCTTACTGCACTGCAGCGTATAGTATCTCTGTGTCGTAGTTTTGTGACTACATAACTGGTATATACCCCTCTAGGATGAAGAATCGGCACGGACACTGGGTATGCTGGATGTCGACGGGTAGAAAGGAAGGTTTAATGTGAAGAACACACACACACAAAGTGAAGTTACTGCTGTGCTGTATGTACAAAGTGCGGGTTTAGTTAAGCGACTTCCTTTGCAGGAAGGAAAAAAAAATAAATGGTTTGGGCTCGTATTCTAAAGGAGCAACTTTATTCCAAAAGTTCCATTATTTTTTCCCAAGAGCAGGAGGAAAAAGAGGGAAAAGAGGAAACATTAACATTTCCAAAGTTTGGCAATTCTTCAGAGGGTAAAATGTTTGGAAAGCTTCGCGTTCCAATAAATGGGGAAAAAAATGGGAAAAAAATGGAAATACAGAAAATCGCGCGAAAAAAATATTGGGAATTTTGGAAATTCATGGCTCCGATAAGAATGGCCCTTAGCCCCTTAAGAACTGGTCTCACATATTTGGGGACAAACTACTTGGAATTAGTGAGGGATGCTTTTTTTCAGCTCTGAAAGGGTAGGCTTGCTTGCGATATTCACCGCTTAATGGACGAAACAAACCCTCTTTCCTGCCCCATTAGGCCACATTAGATACTGTAGGTACTGCTACTGTAGGGTAGGTGTCGTAGGGTGTAGCGGTGGCAGGGGAGGGAGTGCACGGAATGAAGGAATGAAGTCGCTGGGCACAACCACGAAAAAAAAAAGAAAACATAATAATCGTGTTGATTGAAACAACCCTTAGTGTATGCACGCTCAACACAAAAAAAGAGGGTGGGGGGGGGGTAGTCTGTCTGTCCCCCGGATCGAATAAATTGTTGATTGTTGATTACTCGAGGGAGAGCGGCCGAGGCAGGATACTCACGCGGTAGACATTTCCTCTAAAAGCCGAAAGCCAAAAGTCAAGCAGATAAAAAAAAATCCGCTATGTATGTAGACGACTAATTCGCGTTCCTACACTGCTGTTTGCTTCGACGAACTCCGCCTCAAGGCGGTCAAAATCCTCGTTTTTCGTTTTTAATTCCGTTTTCGTAACGAAAAAAAAAGGTGAGCTGTTTTACCACAGCAGTACAGAAACAGAAAGAAAGAAAAGACAAGTTTTACCGTACGTATATACATACCGGTATGATAGAACAAGGAAAAATAGTATGCCGGCCGAAGGGGGAAAAAAACGATCGAAAAACGAATGAATGAATGAATGAATGAACGCACGAACGCACAAAGCATGTACAGGCGTTTTCTATTCGAGCAGAAATTGATTGGAGAAAAAAGGACTACACACTACGACCGGTACTATAGCGGTACGTACGGTGCTGCGTCGTACACACTACGAGGTACGCGGTACATAGAAAGAAACAATAATTAATCGCTCGCGATAAAAAAAGCAGCGCTAATAACCCTTCCAGAACTGCGAAAATGATCCCACTCTATTTCCAAGTAGTTTTGTCCCCAAAAACCTGGGTGCGGTTGTAAAAAGGGCTACGTAAGCAGCCCTAAGCAGCGCAAAGCAGTTCTCTAAGAGGCGCTAACTAGCACTAAGCAGCAAAAAGCCGCAACAGACACCCTTGCCCTAAGCGCGCGTCATGTGACCCCCCCCCCCCTCCCCCCCGTTCGCGTAAACCACGGAACCACGAAATGCTCCCTGAACCCCTCCACAAAATCTGTCTGCTCAGCTCATATCCATGTCTAATTGTTGCGGGTGGTGTATCATCTCTATGTACGCACCCACCCGCAATGCCCCCACTAATTATAGCGCAAAGCCTTATGAAAGTACCAAGTACAACAGAGTGGCGGCGGCAGCAGCAGCAGCAGCAGCAGCAGCAGCAGCAGCAGCAGCAGCAGCAGTAATAGCAGCGGCGGCAATAATGATAGCAGCAGCAACGGCAGCAAATAGCAATAATAGCACTATTTAATAGCAACAATAATAGCAGCAAATAGTAGCGGCAGCAATAGCAACAACAGCAGCAGTAGCTATAGCTGCGGCAGTAGCAAACTATACCAACCGCCCTCGTTCAACAAACGAACATGAACGAACACACAAAAAAAAAAAAAAAAAAAATGTCGTGCGAGAGAGCCCACCGTGATCGACTCGGGCGCGCTCTACAGACGATCGATAGAAAGAAAAAATGCCTTTTCTTATGCAAACCCCCGCCACTTCGTAATAATTATCGTACCGACACTATTTTTGACACTTGTTGTGGCACGCCAATCAGAACTCCGGCGGCGGCCCCCATACCCCCCCTTCGCATATAAAGCCTAACCGT
>MEHQ01001881.1:742062-799958 GCA_008828725.1 Saccharina japonica | reverse complement strand
CCCCACCCAACACGCCCCACTCTCCCCCCGTCCCCCGAAAAAAAAAAAACTGAAAATGGAAACCCTGGGCTAAGTTTGACGGGCCAGGCATGACGAAGAGTGGTAGTTTTGGCCACCATTTGCTCTCTTGAAAGCTGATCACCATCCCACCGTACGATAGCTATATAGCCCATGGTTCACACGTACGTATATACGGAACCACGCCGAAGTGTTCTGCAAGACGTCAAAAAGGCATGCATCGCGTCCGATGCACGCCGCACAAGTTATCCACCCACACAAGCAAGATGAGATCGAAAATAATCTCCCGCTCTCGAACTTCTCAACAAAACAAACACAACTGAAGACAAGAAAAAAGCCAAATCACACAATAAAACGAAAAAAAAAAACGATATATATGAAAACACAAACGAAACCAAAACATGAAAATGAAAACGAAACGGAACCATGAAAACGAAACGAAGTATGAAGACGAAACAAAAACAGAAAATGAAAATGAAACAAAATGTGAAAACGAAACGAAACGAAACGAAGCTAGAGACGAAAAACAAAGAAAACTCCCGAAAAAAACCCCAAAAAACCGAAACAAAAAAAAAAAAAAACCCCCTCATCATAGAACGAAAAAAAAAAAAAAAAAAAACGCCCGAAAAAAACCCGTCGTAGTACCATGTGAGACACACACACACCAACCAACAACCATTCATGACAACAATAAATTAATGTATTCCTCCGTTCAGCGCAAAGCACTACCCGGGACCTCGCGGGTGCTGCTGTTGCCTCAAAACTGTCAGTCCCGCCAGCTGATACTCCGGGACCCCTGTAGAACGTCGAAGCCACTCCGACTCCGAGAGCGTGTCGGGCAAAGCTGCGTCCGGCGGCGACATGCTCGGGATGGTGAGCGGGTTGGAGGTCATGCTCGCGGCGGAAAGGGTCGGGGATTTCGGGGAACTCCTAGGGGTGGTGTCCCGGCTCATGCTCGCGCGGCTGTCCAAGTGAGACAGCGTGATGCTGTCAACAGGAGGAGAGGGGGGGGGGGAAGCGGGAGAGGAAGAGAGAGAGGGGGATTGGGTTAAGATGGCATGAGATTTGCGCAAGGGGGGCAGGTAGGGGGCAGGGAAAGGGGGCTGGATATGGGGGTGGGGGAAGCCAGATGGGGGAGGGGTGGGGGCGGTACATCATATTAGTGCATTGTGTTCTGTTGTCGTATGATACCAAGGGGGGGGGGGGGAGGGTGTACTCATTTGTCGCTTGCCTTAGTCATTTGACCATTGACCACGCATCTCTTTCGAGGCGGAGCATGACCATAGGGGAGGGTGTACTTCCTTTTCATGCATGGCCGTACTGTAGTAGTAGTCGTATGACCATAGACCCTCGCATCCCTACAATGCCGGGACGGAGCATATCGGGTTTTCACCGACCAGGCAGACAATGCTAGCACCAAGCGCGAAGCGCCGTGAGGTATCCAGCGAGTCGCATGAAGGTGGAACTGCATCCTACCAGGTACCAGGTACCTATTATGGGGGGGGGTAAGGGCATGCCTCACTCACACGTACACAAACACACACAAACTCAAAGAGCATTGGAACGAACCGAATGGAACCTTGTTTGCCAGATGAATTGGTACTGAGTACTGATCGGTCGTGGAATGGCGAATAGATCCCATGCAGCCCGTTTGAAACAAGTGATCCTACATATATAAGTAGGAAGAGGAAGAAACTGATTTGACGAGTTGACCGCCTTTTTGTTTAGGAGGACTGAACAGCCCGGTCAAACAGCCCGGCCGAACAGCCCGACCGAACGGGCACAAAGATGGCCTCGGCAGCCGGAGGTGGATACTAAATGAGGACCAACATGGCCGTAATGTTGTGTGTTGTGTGTGGCGTGTGGCATGTTGCAGAAGGTTTACCGTTCACCTCGATTTGGCCGGCGAGACCCAGAATTCTGCCATGGACCCAAAGCTCACTTTCTACCCTTGGAAGGGCACGAACGACCGCGAATGATTTATTTCCGTCCCGTTCGGTCCCTACACACGAAATGGGGGGTTAAGGCACGTTCTCCATCTCCCGCCACAAACAACATACCAGATACTTGGTAGGATCCAGGGAGGAAGAATAACATGCACCACTCTGTCCGGAAATATAGGGACATTTTGGGCATTTACTATGGATACCCAAACAGGTACTTACATTTCCGGACAGAGGGTTATGGTTATGGTTTACACATACTCGTATATAGCCAACAACTATTTTTTTTCTAATGTTTGTTTTCGCCCGACTTCTTAGTGAAAGTTCCGACGGGTAGGGTGAGGGTTTAGGGTTACCGTATATGACAGTGTATATCACACCCCCTGGGGTGAATTTCAAAGCCGATTTTCTCCACAACCAGGAGGGCACAGACAACGAAAAAGGGGGCTTTCGGAGCATGTTGTCGAGACCTTTCCATAGACGGGTCGCTCGGGGTTTGCACTCGACCCTTCGTCGAGCAAATCGGCGTTGAAATTCATCAGAGGGGGTGTGGTATACACTGTCATACACGGTAACATGATTGACTTCGGACAGACAATCTACAGATAGATCACGATGTACGATCTACAGCAGTAAATCATCTATTAATAGTTCCTCGCCTTTCGCTGTGAGAGCTTGTGCAGGACCATGCGGAATACTTCGTATACGGGTCCCTATCCGGCAACATGAGCTACAGTAGGTAATATACTTAGTATACCATATCGGGAAATATATCTGCCTTGAAAGGTCTACTGCTTATACGAAAGAGATCATGAAGCGGGAATCGATCCTATGTCCGAGGTGTCAACTGTTTCGAAATAAGCAGTCTCGTATAGGTCTCGTAATGCTGGAGCCCTCCGCTGGCCAAAACCTAAATACCTGATACCTTTTTACATAATAAATTGTGAGATATTATACGATAGAACTTTACGAGACAGTACTGCTGTAGACTTCGTATACGAGCGCTGTTGGTCAAGAGGGAAAGGCCTTCCTGCACGTCTCAATGACAGCAGCCTCGTATGTACATATCAAATAGCAATCACCATGTAGGTCATGGGGATGATATACCACAGCAGTAGTGGTGGAAATGTGAAGAAGGAAACTCCAGAAAGGGCCAGAAAAATGCCAAGCAGGGAGGGAGGGCTGGTCATATCACATATATACCACACATACCAGGTATACCACCGGCCGGGGAAGATAGTCCCCGCCTGATATTCACACGTATCAGAGTCGAAACGGGGCATTACATTTCCGTACGGATTCCGATATGAATATCATACATACGACTAGCCTATTCTTGATGCTCAGAATGAAAGGCTACGTAAGGAAAGCTCGCATAAAAAACAGCCTAACCATGACAAAAATCACAGCGGCGGCGTATATAAAACCGCCCGGCATGACAAAATAAAAAAATGGTGGTGCCTTGAACTCTGGCATCTTGCATTAAAAAACAAAACAGAGAAAAAAAAAGAAGCTGTGAGATCGAAAAATTCCTCAAAAGTCTCCTTTGCAAGCTTAAGCTTGGTATGATATTCACTTATTTAATAGAAGCAATTTATATGGTATGATGTGCCCCTATTTAGTAGTGTGGTAGCGTTTAGCCTTAATTGTTCTACACCCCCCTGATAGACATTGAAAAAAACACATTGCATCGCCACAAGTGCGCCAGTTTGGGGGGGGATAAAGACGTGCAACCGGAACTCCGAAAAAAATGCCGCACGCAACGAACTGCAATACCTAACCTAGCCAACTAATAATTTAGTTGGCAAGTACTGAGTTAGTTGGCAGCCAATAATTTAGTTGGCAACCAATAAGTTAGTTGGCAAACAATAACTTGGTTGGCAAACAATAACTTGGTCGGCAAACAATAGCGTAGCTGGCAACCAATACCTTAGTTGGCAGCCAACACCTTAGTTGGCGACTAATAACTTAGTTGGCAAGTAAGTCTTAATTGGCAACCAACAACTAAGTTGGCAACCAATAACTCAGTTGGCAAACAATACCTTAGTTGGCAACTAATAACTTAGGTGGCAACCAATACCTTAGGTGGCAACCAATAACTTAGTTGGAAATCATTTAACTTAGTTGGCAACCAATAACTTAGTTGGCAACTAATAATTTTTTCGGCGACTTAAGAGGCAGCCATCCCACTCACAGGTCACAACCCTAACCGTAAGCCTAATAATGGCGTACCGCGTAGCCCTACTACTGGTGGTACCGCACCTTGTGCTCTTGATAAGCGCCTTGTCCAGTCGAATCAACGGCGGCCCCGTCGGCGCCTTCGCCACCACCGCCTCCGACTTTTCCCACGTCCAACTCCCGAGCTCCACCCTGCCGCCGCCGTTCCGAGTAACAGACGAAAAACAGAGGACAGGGGAATACACAGGAGAGCAGAGGAGGGCAAGTACGACAGGAAAGGACATGGCAGAGCAGGGCAGAGCAGGGCAGGACCAGGGCAAGTACAGGACAGGACAAGGGGTGGGGGTCGGTAAGCCATCCCCGGGTTTCGGTTGCTGCATGCATGCCTCAAATCCTATATGCATACTTCATACCGGGTACGTCCAAGGGAGTGAGTTGAACAACTAACTCTTTACCACCGTCATTGGTTACCACATTAAAAAACATCGTTAGAGAGCTGAAACACTCCAACGTTCTGGTATCACATACCAATAAACATAACCGCCCACAGCCCCTCTCCCTCCCCCCAAATAAATTAAAAACTCTTCCTGCTCACCCGCAAGCGCGCTAGGACAACAGACACTTGGTCGCCAGCCCTCCCCCCGACAAAGGCTCCTTGGTCAGAACCGCACGCACCACTACTAATAGGACAGCAGACAGACAGCCGACAGCCTCCCCCCCCCCCTGGGGGGTGGGGTGGGGTGGGTGGAGGATGGTGGTGGCGCAAAAGAAGGATGAAAGTGGCGAGAAATGGGGATGGCGGAAGCGTCGTGGTGACGAAAGAAAAAAGAGAGCGGCGGGTGCCGGTTTATTAATAGTATATTTTCTTCTTCCCGAGACTCTCTAAAAAAGTATCACGAGAAAAAGGTTAACCTCAGGAGAGGCATCCTTTTCCCATTAACTATTGTGAGACTCGATTCTAGTCGTATACAGCCTAAAAAGCGACAAGTGACGGACGGTATCATGAGCCTTTCTACGAAATGTAGGTATAGAGCGGGCAACGGTATGACACAAATATCAGCATTCTACAATTTCCACTCCATTTTATTTGATTCCATCTTCCATCCCACTTATTATCTTCGCCCTCCTTGCTCCTGCTCCCTCCTGGTAGTTGTAACTCAGATTAAGTACGAGTATAAGCTCTCTTCTTCCCCCTCCCCGCTATACGGTACGCGCCTTGCACTTTTTTCCTTCGTCGACTCGCGGTCTTACTACTGTATACACGCGCTTTTTCCCTCGTCGACTTGCATCTTATTGTATACACGCGCGTGTCATGCACCAGTTCGGAGACATCAACCTATCAATGATAAGGTTATTGTCACTGTATACTATATGTTTCGCCGAGGTCTATACCCCGGATAGATCTGATACGTAAATAATATAGATCATGCCACTGCATGATCTACATATAAGCAGTAGACCTTTCAGTGCAGGTATATTCCTGATCTGTATGATCTGTATGATCTGCATGATCTAGCTCATGCTGCCGGGTGGGAGTCGCATAATCTGCATCTAGGCCATGTTTCGTGGGTTGGATCTGTACTATACAAATCCTGCAAAAAAATATCATAACGACAGGTTACAACCTACAGTAGATGATCTACATCATGATCTTTCAGTAGATGATCTACATCACNCCGAAAATATTAACCAATTACCTTCGTCACCCGTACGCCGACTTAACTCTTTCAGAACTGCAAAACTTATCCCACACTAATTCCAAGTAGTTTGTCCCCAAAAAACGTGGGACCGGTTCTTAACCCCTCAAGAACTGGTCCCACGAATTTGGGGACAAACTACTTGAAACTAGTGTGGGACATTTTTTTCAGTTCTGAATGGGTTGAAGGGGTTATAAGGGCCCGTTTTAACGAAGAAGAAAAAAAATCAAATTGGAAAAAAAAAATATTCAAATCCGCTTTTCATTGGTCAACACACGCACCAGCACCAAAGATTGGGATCTTGGGGCATGATATTTGGTGCTGGTGCGTGTGTTGACCAATGAAAAACGAATTTGAATTTTATTTTTTCCAAATTGAATTTATTTTATACTCGTTAATTCGGGCCCTAACCCTTATAGGACTGGAGTCCCGTTTTGGGGACAAATTACTTAGGATTAGTGTGGATTGTCCCCAAAACGGGACTGCAGTTCTAAAAGGGTTAAGGTGAGCAGCCCCCCCCCCCCCCCCCAAAAAAAAAAAAAAAAAAAAAAGTCTTCCTTGTTCCTCACCCGCAAGCCGCGTTAGGACAGCAGACGCGCCCTGTCGGCGCCGCCATGATATCCCCCATCCAGTCCAACAGGTCCACGTAGTACCACGTGCTCCCCCCCGCCCGGTGCTGCCGCTCCTGCTGGCTCTCAGTCTCGGTCGAGCTTAACGGTCCGGACACAGAGGAAGGCGCTCGAACGTCTTGCTGGTGCAGCTGCGCACCAAAATCAGAACCACCACGGAGTTGCCATGGAGGGGGGAGAGGCGGCGTTAAGGGGGTGGAGGATCGGGGTGGGGGGGGGGGGGGAGGCGGGGGGGGGGGTGTACTTGATATGCATGCATGGCCGTAGTCGTATGACCATAGACCCTCGTATCCCTACAATGCCGGGACGGAGCATGCCGGGTTTTCACCGACCAGGGAGACATTGCTAGCACCAAGCGCGAAGCGAAACGTGAGGTGTTCAGCGAGTCGCATGAAGGCGGGAGGGGGGAAGGGGTGGGGGGAGGGGAGAGGGAGGGGTGGGTCGTGAAAGTGGAGTTGGGGAGGGGGGATGATCGCAACGCCTACCAGGTAGTGTGTATATGGTCAGGCGCCCACGAGGCGGTTACATAGTATACCCATTGTTGTCTCTGGCAGTGGCCACACCGGAAAAGAAGTAATATAATTCAACGCTGTTGTTCATATGCTACTGATAGAAGGCACGCACAAGGTGTCGAACTCCGCCTCACAAGCGGTTCTAATGTAGGATGCAGCTCACCCTTCACGCGATTCGCTCAACACCTCACGTCGCTTCGCGCTTGGTGCAAGTAACGTCTGCCTGGTCGGTGAAAACCCGACGTTCCGTCCCGGCATTGTAGGGATGCGAGGGTCTATGGTCACAAGACTACGGCCGTGCGATGACAATTGAGTACCCTCCCCCTCCCTCCCTTTCGCTCCCCCCCCCCATAAAAAACAAGCCCGAAAAACCAAAGGCGTATTTCCTCCCCCCTCATCCGCTCCGTCTCTACAGGGATGCGTGGCCAATGGTCAAATGACTTATAAGGCAAGCGACAAACGAGTGCCCCCCCCCACCCCACCCCCCCCTCACCCGCATCAAGAACTGCCTCCTCTCGGCCGACTGCGGCCGGCCCATCGTCGTAGAAAAAGAAGCATCCGAAGCGCACGGGCTGCTGCTGCCCCCGGACACCGGGGTCCTCGGCGACCGCGGCGTCATGACAGGGCTCACGCTCTCCACCCCCGATCTCGACCTCGCCGAAACCTGGCTCTTTGTCGCCGCCGACAGCATCAAAAGAAAATCAGCCGACGGCTGAGCAGAGGACGTCGCGATCTATCAGTAGATGATCTACATCACGATCTATCAGTAGATGATCTACATCATGATCTATCAGTCGATGATCTACGTCATGATCTATCAGTAGATGATCTACATCACGATCTATCAGTAGATGATCTACATCATGATCTATGTGTACGTAGTCTGCCCTCGGAAACGAGGGGGAAATTGCGCGTCGCTGATTCCAAGTCCACAATCTGTCCTCGAAAATAATGGCGCAATTGCGGGTGGCGATTCCAAGCACATAATCGTAGTCGTAGACGTACTAGTAGGCAGTAGTCTGTCCTACGAAACAAGAGCGCAGTTGCGCAACAAACGCGAACGCTCCACGGCGCACGACGACGCACCTTGATGATGTGCCCCCCCGTAAACAGAAACGCGCCACAGCCGCGACACGCGTAGATGCGCTCCAACATCTTCAGGGGGGGGATTACTTGCACCGACGCCGATCCTGGTCGGCACAGACGGAACCTCACTGGTCGAGGCTACGGGAGCGGACAGTCGGACAGTAGTCGGCACGGCGGACAATAAACGGGACAAAGGGGGTGGACAAAACCCGGGACAAGGTGGTCAATAACCGAGACAAGGCAGACAAAAATCATGACAGGGTGAAAAATAATCGGGATAGGTGTAATGGTACAGTGGTAACCGGGATAGGGTGCACAATAAATGACCGGGGAATATAGGGTGGACAACAAACCGCCATGCTTACGTAGAGTGGACAATAACCGGGACAGCTACGAGGGTGGGCCACAACCGGGACAGCTAACGTCAACAATAAACGAGATAAAGTGGACAATAACCGGGACAAGGTGGACAATAACCGGGACACGGTGGAAAATAACCGGGATAGGGTGGGCAGGTATTTGGTCGGACAAATTTGGTCGGACAAACGGTGGGTGCACCGTGACACCCTGACCCAAAACACTCCAAATGGCGACACCTATTTTGGGGACAAAAGTATACTATTAATAGTACTATTAATAGCAATACGACGGATACGAGTAGCGTAGGGCGTTTCTTTGCCGTCTTATCAGGGTTTCAAAGGGTGACTGACTCACACTACGCGTACCTGGTATGTGATATAGTCAATGTTACACCCTTTTACAACTGCGAAAAATATCCCGAACGGATCTCAAGTAGATCGTACAACAGTGCAACAGTGCAAAGGGTAGCATTTTTACAGGCCGGACAGATCATCTACAGGTATATATCATCTACAGATAGATCATCTACAGGTATATATCATCTACAGATAGATCATCTACAGATAGATCATCTACAGATAGATCATGTACAGATAGATCATGATCTAGATCATCTACAGGTCGATTGATTCCTGATCTGTACGGTGTACAGTAAGTTATGCTGCGTGACGGATGGGAGCCGTCTAATCTGCATGACCTACGTACGTATATGTTTAGAATATGCTTCCCGGGTTGGGTCTGTAATACACAGCTCCTGCATAACGGCAGGTTAGGATCAATCTGTAGATGATCTATCTGTAGATGATGTCTGTAGATGATATGTCTGTAAATGATGTACCTGTAGATGGATGCATCTGTAGATGGATGTATCTGTAGATGATCTATCTGTAGATGATCTATCTGTCCGACGTGTAACTGGAAGCACGGCTTTGTCCCCAAAAGGCGTGGTACAAAAAACAGGGCAGTATTGCAAAACAAAACAAAAATACACCCCGCACTAATTCCAAACTGTCCCCCCAAAAAACAAACAACGAGGCACTGCTGTAATCGTACTGCTGTGCAAGAAAACACTTATCCCACACGGGTTTGAGTGCAGTACTATTAATAGTATCAATAGTTATCAATAGTATCAATATTCAACAGTTTTACACCAAAAACGTGGTACTACCGGTACCCGGTTCAGTTCATCTTAATATGAACCCGTCCACTACCGAAAACACCACGTAATTCCAAGTAATATGTCCATAAAACAAAATGGTTGCAGTTCCCAAGTCTAACCTCCTTCGGCAAGAATTGTGATGGGTCTTCGCGGCCCCTTCCCACACCCGCCGCCGTCGCCGCCGCCGCTGCCGCCAACGCCGTCGTAGCCGCTGCTGCCGACACGGACGCCACCGGCCCCGACCCCGACCCACCCTGCGCCGACGCCCCCGAGGCAGTGCTAACAGCGCCACCCCCGTTCCCGCCCCCTCCCGCGCTCCCTCTCCGCTGCCAGTACGAAGTCGCAGGGCTTCCCCCGGCAGGCGAACGCCCCCTACCGCGTGGAGACCTCGGGCCCGAGGTCGGGGGAATTCTGACGGAGGACGTCGCCACCGACGCCGGCGCCTGGTGCTGAGGTGATGGCATCGGTGGAGGAAGCCTTGTCTGCTCACCGCCACTACCACCCCTTCCCCCCACCACCACCACCACCACCCCCACCCCCACCAATGCTACCGCCGGCGCTGCTGCCTCCCTCCGACGTGCTGCTCCTACGCATCAGCAGCAGGTTCCGTCGGTCCAAGAGCGTTGCGGCGCGAATGCGAAGCATCATCTGGTGAGCCACGAAGACCTCGCAGTGGGCCGCGCCGTACGCCCTAAGCTGCTGCTCGAACCCGCGGTTCACCGAGGCCACGGGCCGCGCCCGTCTCACCTGGGCGTACGCCGCGTCATACCCGCACCCCTGCGTGGACATTATGAACGCCACCACAAAGGCGGCGGAGCGGGATCGGCCGCCGGCGCAGTGGACCAGCACCCCACCCTTCTCCACCCCGGCCTCGATGAAAATGTTCACGGCGCCGATCGCGCTCAGGATATTGGTGCTCTCCCTGCGTGTTTCGTGGATAAATATAGATATATAATATATATATATATGGATGAGCGCGCGGGGTTTGCAACAGACAAGTGGCGTCGAGGAGCGGGGGTTTGCAACAGACACGCGGCATTGAAGAGAGGGGGGGGGGGGGGGGGGGGGGGGGGGGGGGGGGGGGGGGTGAGTATGGGGTTTGCAATCGGCACGCGGCAATGAGGAGGGGGGCGGGAAGCGTGCGGGGGTTGAAACAGACACTCGGCATCAAGGAGAGGGGGTGGGCGGAGAACGTGGGGGTTACCACAAACAAGTGGTGCAGGGCGCGTGGGGTTTGCAACAGAAACGCGGCATTTGGAGAGGAAGGGGGGCGGGGGGCGGTGGGGGAACATACTACTGTAGTTGGGTGGACCGGGCTGGTCGTCAGCGCTGGCACTCGCACAGTAGACAAATGTGCCACGTCAGCTATCATAGCGATTGGTTGTGGTGCCGCGCGCGGTTGCTGCGTTATCAAAAACGAGTGATAGAACGCGCGCCCCGCTGAGGCCACAGCGACCAAAATACGACAATATGACGCTTGCCACGGAAGGTCAAATATGGTACATATATTACTTCGAAGTATATGTACTACGTACAATAGTAGTATTACGGGGGAGCATAGTAAACACTAGTGAATAGGACCTGCGGTATACACAAAAACCTATACGTTTACTTACCTATTTTTACCAAGAATATTTGGTCCTATTTACTATGGCCCTCCGTAACAGGAGACCGCGGTTTGTTCCCTTCACTGGCCGCCCCCCGACACTAAAACTAGTATGTTGAGGCCGAAAAAGACCTTCACAAGCCCAAGAAGACCGACCTCCTAATAGAATACCAACTATGCCCCGAAATATAAGCAATAATTCGCCCCAAAATATTAGCAATGTTTACATTACATATGAATATACAAGTGTTGCTTATATTATGGAACACATTGGTACCAGTAGCGTTTTCGCGGACGGTACTCGTAGGTAGGTGGGGGGGGGGGTAGGGTCTCTCCGCGTGAAGTAGGACCGCAGCGACGTGGCAGAAGCGCCGCACACCGGTACCAACCGGTACGGGTAAATATTGCTGCGTTCCGGGGGGGCGGTTATCCCGCACGGAGCAACAGGCAAGACATAAAAAAATAATAAAACAAAACTACCTACGAATACTCTGGAGTATTACCGTGTTATGTATAGGTAGTCTTCGCTACAACAAAAAGCACTCCGCATACGTATCTCTCTCATGTCCACACAACAATATGCACTCTCAATGCCACAATAAAAAACACCATAACCTACGTACTCATCTCTCGTTGCTATGATATGAAAATGTGTGTTATCTATGTACACGGTACATAATTTAATTTGGGAGGCGTAGACACCTGCTGATAGTGAATTTTGAAGAGGTTTGGTGCACGGCGCCTAAAACCGACCTCCCGACCCGAACCCTAACCCGAACCCCATGCCAGTTACCAGTGCTAGGATGTCGTGCTTGGTAAGACTTTCGATTGATTCGGCCTGCGTGGATGCTGTGCTTGGAAAGACTCCAGGTTGATTAGGCCGCCTCGTCATGCTGTGGCTTGGAAAGACTTCATAGGTTGATTGAGCCCAGTTAATTGAGCCGCTTACAATACAATAGATATATTAAAAAAATTAAAAAACAACAGCTGTGAGCTCGAGGATTTCGTCGAAGCTCATATACCAATTAGCCAAACAGAGTGCGCAAATAGCTAGCTAGCCCGGGATGATTCACTATCAAGCCATGTCCACTATTCATACTGGACTTTGTGTCACGATAGGAGCGGCCTTAGAGGCAGCCTAGCCGGTCTTGCCACACAGCAGAAAACAGAAAAGTACAAAATAAAAAATAGAAAACAAACACAAACACAAAAAGGAGAACGAAAAACTGAAAAAACGACGAAAAGTATAGCCAATAACGAAAATAGAAAACGAACACAAAAAGGAGAACGAAAAACTGAAAAAAAAAACGACGAAAAGTACAGCCAATAACGAGCCTGGTCATCTGATCATGACTACGTAGATGGAAGATGGATAATGGATAGTAAACGATGCGGAGCAACTCGTCTCGATTGGTGCCACATGCTTTGCTACTTTGCTACGCTCTGATACGCCGACAGCAGCAGTACTACAGCCTACAGGCAGTAGACAGGGATGGCCGTTACGATGTAATAATAATTACGCGTAACCCAACGAATAACGATCCCATCGACCTTTAGGACCGCAGGCCCGTTGTCGGGACAAGTGGGCGGAAGTTACTTGGAATTAGAGTCATACATACGTACCAGGTATGTTTCTGGACACTGCAGCTCTTGAAGAGTTATTAAAGTCCCGTCCATTAACCATCAATCACCATCATGTTACATCCCCTAATCAGGGTCGCAAGACGCCTTCTGCCTACGAGTCCCGTCATGGGCAGCGCTTGCAAAAAAGCGATCAGTAACCCCTCCCCTCTAGAGGGCGCAAGTAAGCGGCGCAAACCCATCTGTGCCTCCCTCCCAACCCCAGCGACCACCGACGCTCGTAACCCATTTCCCAGTGCAAAAAGTGTCTACCACAAATTCAAGTAGTTTGTGCCCTAGCCGTGGGCACAGGCAGTGCTAAACAGTCGGAAGGGGTCAACGCTGATCAGGAGGAGGGGGGGGGGCAGGCAGGGAGGCGGGTGGGTGGGTGGGTGGGTGGACGGGAGTAGCAATGCCTCCGGGCAGCCGCGCGGGCTGGCAGCTTCGCCAACCCGCCACCCTCACGTGCTACTACGCGTACTGGTTCTGCTTATTTCTTATCTATATTTATTTTTATTCATGGCAGTCTGTTCGTCGGAACCGAACTGGATAGCAGGTGCCTCCATCTCTTCTGCCCCTCCCCTCCCTCCCCTCCCTCCCTCTCAACAATCCCTCCCTCCCTCCCTCCCTCCCTTCCCCTTCCCTCCCTCCTTCCCTCCCTCCCTCCCTCCCTCCCTCATCCCTCATCCCTCCGCAAGCAAGCAAGACCAGGACATTGTGTTTGACTCTAACGTTGACGGCATTGACAGGAGTGTCGTTGCCTGGGTCTTCCGATGGGCGTATGTATGCATCGGCCGGCGTTCTGTAGAGGGTACGTACGTAGCTTACCAGTAGTTCGATGGTTGAGGGTCACTGTTATACTGCGTGCGCGACGAATAGACCTATCATAACCCTAACCGTAACCCCAATCTCTGAGGCAGTCACACCCAATAATCGACCGTTGGATAGCGTTATTACGGAGGACCATATAGTAAATAGGACCAAATATTGTTAGTAAAAACATGCAAATATGTAGCTTTTGGTGTATACCGTAGGTTCCGTATGTATGATATTTACTATGGCCCCCTGTAATAGTCACTCTGTCGTTCGTCTAAGTAGTGCAGCAGCAAGTACTACTGCTGTACGTAGCTATATGATGTACATGTGTAGGCCGTTGAACGGTGAACTCTAACGTAGACCATGAAATGGTAAAAAAACACCTTGAGTAGGTGAGTAGATAAGGGCCGGTGTGAAGTAGGGTCTGGCCAGTCCACCATACAGCGGTGCCTTGGCCAATGAGCGAAGCCGATATAAGGTGTGTTCTGCGGCGGATTTGCACTTTATATATACCGGCAAGTAGCGCAGAAAAAACGATGCACTACAGCAGTAGTACCTTTCTGGCTAATTCCCCCCAAAAAGTACACCGTATCTGGAACCTGGTATGTAACTAACTACTCGCACTGCTGCTGCTGCTGCTTCGGAGATATAGCAGCCAGCTTGTGGTAACTGCTACCAGGTATATATATACGTCGGACCAAACTACGGCAAAAAGGTTGCGCAAATCCGTTTGCTGCTGGTACTGCTGGTACTGTGCTGTGACGGTGTCGGTGTCGCGTATTAGTAGTTGTAATAGTTGTGCGCCGCATATTCCGCGGATCGGTCTTTCGTGGCATCACGGCATCATCGCGCTACTACAGTACATACCACTGACCCATAAGGACCGTTTGTTTATTAACATTCAGTCTAAATGGTCCTTATATTTCGGTTCAGAGGTGTATCAATATTAACATTAAACAGTAGTACCTTGCTGCATTATATTTTATTATTTTTGTATTTTGTTTCCATCCCATTTACTATCTTCGGCCTTCTTCTCTCTCCCTCTTAAGACGTAACTCAGATCCGGGGTCACTACGGAAGTAGGCTCTTCTCCCTCCCTCCCCACTACGGTACACGCCTTGCATTTTTATCGCGAGAATATTCCAGGACTTTCCTCCCCCGTCGACTCTTGTCGAATTGTGCCTACCCACGCTTTATAAAATAATAGGCGCTCTCGACAGCAGTTGGTGTCATCTGAGAATAGGAATCTCCATACGGAGACTCGAACCCCTGATCTCAACCTTAGCATTCTAAGTAGTTTAACTGATAGACCACCGGGGTGACCGGTAATTAAAATATTAACTGATATCATATATACAGTGGTCAGCTTCAAAGGCTACTGGCATTGGTACCCAAGTTCGAATCCCACCGTGGTGAGATTTTCACTTTATTGCTTTATTTGAAAAAAAAAAAAAAAAAAAGGAACCAATTGCTGAGAGCGCCTTCGTGGCGTGGGTAGGCGGAATCCGACGCAAGTCGACGAGGGAAGAAAGTGCTGAAGTCTTCTCGCGATAAAAATGCAAGGCACGTACCGTAGTGGGGAGGGGGGAGAAGAGCCTACTTAGTGACCCCGGATCTGAGTTACGACTAAAGAGGAAGAGAGAAAAGATGGGCGAAGACAATGAATGGGATGGACAAAAAAAAAAAAAAACGAGTACCCGTAACTGCTGTAACCGACTTGAATCGTCAACAGACCGGCTCGTTCTACACTCTACACATTACCCATTAACCATTAACCCGTTGGGGACTTGATTCCTTCATTATACTATAAATAGTAGTCCTGAGAGATTGGTCGCCCCGGTGGTCTAACTGGTAGCCACGAAGCCTTTTGGGCCGGATGTCGAGGGTTCGATTCTCCCCATGGAGGTTTTTATTCTCAAATGGGTACGCAAAATTCGACGAGAGTTGACGAGGGAAGAAAGTGCTGAAATCTTCTCGCGATAAAAATGCAAAGCAAGAACCGTAGTGGGGGAGGAGGGAGAGGAGCCTACTTCGTGGCCCCGGATCTGAGTTACAACTAGGGAGGGAGAAAGACGGAAGTGCGAAGATAATAAATGGGATGGACAAAAAAAAAAAAAAACAACAACAACAACAGCTGTGAGATCGAGGATTTCGTCGAAACTTATCTTTGCTATTGATAGCTGAGTGGAATACTTCGATTGCGCGGACTCACGGGTTTTATATGTCCTCATGCAGGATGTACATCCCGTATGAGGGGGACATAATCTGAGGCTGTAGAATCTTGATCACAGTACTTCTGAGGCATTTTATTCATGTATTATAGTGTTGAGGGGTTCATTACTTGATATGTAGTATTGGCGGAACAAGCGACGAAACAACGACGTTACAGGTAGCAGCATCTGGCCACACTAAGCGCACATACCTGGTAAACCTTAAGCAGCCTACGGTACACTAATATACTTCCTGCATCATAGGCTGCTGGGGAAGGGGAAGGGTGTGTTCCAACTGCAGTGTGGCCAAAAGCGCGACACGTACCCAGCATGAACAATGATCATCCTTGTACGAAAGTACCAAGGCACGCTCTTCTTGAATCGTTCATATGATCGTACGTCACGTTTAATCTCAATAATGCTATTACCGGTACCATTTTTAGCGGTTGACTCGGTATACCAGCATATAACAACGGGAACAGAGTGTCTGTCATCCGGCTGGATGATGGCTGTACTGTGAATCTCGGCTGGTGCTATTACACGAGGCACTTTTCTGAGTCTCAAGTATTTATTCCCCTGTCGCCGATGAGCGCGAGCACAAGTTGGCTATTAAGAGATTACATCACATCGACGAGTAACGGTAATGCTTAATTAACCCTGTGATATGCGCGACAAAACCAAAGCCAAGCACAGGGGGACGAGAAGGGAAGACAAGACACGTGTGACCAAGGCTTGACCAAACACCATACCCACCACTACGTAGCGGTAATGACTGATAAGGACTACGACGGGTATGGTATTGGGAGGGGGGGGTAGTATAGAAAAAATATGCCCATTGGTAAGCCATACCCGGGTACCCCAATTTACCAGTACCCGGGTACCCTAAAGTACATACCCTACCACACACATCTGTACTTCCTTTCCTCCCTCCTTCCCTTTTCTCTTCTACACTGTGTATATCATACGTATGAATGAATATATATGCGCAGCCGAAGCAAAGCAGAGAGAGTCGCAACGTAAAGCATTGACGCGCTGACTGTACCAGGTACACTGCTGTTGTACAGGGCAACAGCAACACTAAAGCCATGACATGAACGCACATCAAACCAAGTACATATCATGTACGTACCATGGTACGTAATTTGTATACTTGTATACCAGTTGGAGCAGTACAACGGTGAGATAACATCAGCTATACACATGCTTTCACCCGTACACCACCAGACATAAATCATACCATACGTATACCAGGTAATACATATCATACCAATACACAACAGGTATGCAGGCAGGCAGGCAGGCAGGCAGCAGGACACCCATGGCATGCTATATGATATTCAAAATTACGTAAATCCGATACAACCGTTAAAAATACCAAAATTTCAGCGATTTTGATTTTCGCACAGGGGTGCAATCGTTTCTCAGCGCTACATTTTTCCACAACGGGAAAGTTGTCAATGCATAATCGCCGAAACGAGTGTTTTTGGAAAGATCTGGTCGAGGTATTTCCGAAATTATACACGACATTGCTCAACTTTTGACTTTTGAAACCTGATCTTCCTCGAGAAAGAGAAAACGAATGTTCTGATGTTGACAAAGGACAAAAGATCGCACCTGTGTGCGAAATCAAAGCGCTTTACGGTGAATCCGAGTATGCTTTACGGTACCAGGTACTTCCCAAGTAAAAGTATGATACCGTGTCGTAAGATACCGGTGCAGGTAGTATCAGAGTCAGCGGACACGCAACAGGCAACTTCTTCGGCTCAAGAGTCAAGAGTGACATGAAACCACACACCCGAACATGCACTCTGGTGACTGGTGACATTTTCGAGCACTGCTGCTGCTGCTATGATGCGAGCACTGCTCGTACGACACCGCTTGTGTAGTACGTACTGCTGTACCTGGTACGTGATACCAGTACTATTAGTACATCAGATATGAAAAGTACGGAAGTACGTACTACTGCTTAGTACACGAACGCGAAACGAAAGCGAGAAGGATAGCCCATCAACCCCCCCAACCCCTGCTCAACGGCGCCTCATTTGAGAAAAAAAGCAACCTCATTAGACTACCAAGAAGTACCATCACGTATGACACGAATATCACATTATTGCCACGCATCATATACTATTAATACCAGGTACCTGGTACGTGGGTCTTTTCGTGTATACCACGCACATACGTACATACTAATAACAGTAACAAAAGGGAATGTTGGTGATGAAGATGCTGCTTGCTCTGACTGCCGAATGCCGGCTAATGCTATATACTACGTACGGCCTATAAACGGCTTACATTCTGTTTTATAATATGCACATACAGCAGTAGCACTATGTGATGATGAAAGTATGAAATGAGATGATATGGTACGATAGTTACTACTGCTGTATGTGATCATGGTCATGTGGTGATGAATAAAGGAAGGAACTCACTTGTCTCTGATGTCCACCGTGAAGTACGTGAACTGCCGAGGGAATGTCGCCGGCAGTCCGGACGCGTTAAGCACCTGCGCGTTGTTGAAGTTGTGCCGTTGTTCCCATTAATGATGTTGACGTTGTTGTTGTTGTTGTTGTTGTTGGGGGGGGGGGCATAGTAAATAGGACCAAAAGACGCATGCTACGATAGAGGTGCCACCATGTTTTTTTCTGAGCTCCGCGGGGGGGGTAATGTTGGGGTCAGATCAAATTCCTGCTTGAAATGTACCAGGAGGTATATACTATTAATATTTGACAACCGCAGGCCGCGGGCAACAACTGACAGCTGACAGCTGACAGCCGTTTTATTCTTCTTTTTCCATCCCATTTATTATCTTCACCCTTCTTATATCTCTCCCTCCAAGTCGTAACTCAGATACGGGGTCACACAACAGTATGATAGAGGTGTTACCCTTTCGCCAAATACCCGGGGACTCATGAGTATTACCTGGCTTGCTAATACCCGTCTCGGGTACGGGTAACTTCATACTCGCAGAATATTGGGGCCCCGGACACCCGGGTACCCGACTATTATACCCATCGAAAACGGCCGTAAACACTCGCGAGCACCCGGGTATTTTTTTTCCAAGTTCGCGTGTATCCAAGACGGGTACTTGGCTCTACGTACATAGCAGGCCTTTCTCCTTCCCCACCACGGTTCATGCCTTGAATTTTTATCACAAGATTCACCCCTTTCTTCCCTCGTCGATCCGAAACAGGTACATATAACGCTAAACACGAGTTAATACCTGATACTTGGTACCAGGTACATCGTAGTCAACATTTAATGTCATGGTAGCAAAAGGCGCGGGTATATCAACCGTTACCATTATAGCGGCGTGACTATTAATAGCAGTACGAGTTGAATATGCTGCACTAGTATCGTGTCATATCATACATATAATGTGTGCAATGCATCGTTGTTGGGGTACAGCACTTGTATACGTGAAGTTTTTTTTGCTTTTTTTTTCCATCTCATTCTCGACTGGTATCATCTTCGCCCTTCTAGTATCTCTCCCTCCCTAGTCGTAACTCAGATCCGGGGTCACTGAGTAGGCTCTTCTCCCCCCTCCCCACTACGGTGCGTGCCTTGCATTTTTATCGCGAGAAGGTTTCAGCATCTTCCCTCGTCGACCCGCGTCAAAATTGTGCCTACAACAAGCGCTCTCGACAGCAGTTGGTGTCATCTGAGAATAAAAATCTCCATGCGGAGACTCGAACCCCCGACATCAACCTTAGCAGCCTTCGTGGTTAACTGATAGACCACCGGGGCGGCCGGCATTGAAGCCTACTACTGTGTCTATTGTTAACTGGTACTACAGGCGCAGTAGTAGTATACAGTACCGTGTCCCAGCAGCCTGGGTTGCTTTGTGTGGCCGGTGCCCGGTGCCCGGTGGCGATACATCACCCAGTTCGCTCTCAAACCTCAAGCACAAAACGTATCGTATAGGGCGACTACGACTCGTCGAATATTAATAGCCAATACTTGGTTGGCTACGTGCATGCCTGGTAGGTATGACAAGGTACTGTAGCTGTTCATATGACGCTCTATCCGGCTAATAGGGTTTCCTTGTTGGTATAAAGGCGTGTTTGGTGTTTGGTTCCTGATATTTTTGGCGTGAAAAATGAAGAGCAAAAAGAAGGAAACACTAGCCTCCGGTGGGACCTCCAGGGGGGCTAGACCGGGGAGGGGGGGGTTGGGGGGGGTTAACGAGCTCGCGCCACCCAACTATTCAACACCAACAACTATAAATACGAGTACTACTGCTGTAGTACCAGGTATTACCAGGTATTACCAGGTATTACCAGGTATCAGCAGTCATGGGTGGGCAATTCACAGCCCTATACTCATACTCATACCTAAAATGGTTACGAGTATGTCGTACGATGTATACAGTTTACAACACGTAGTACATACCAGTACATCAGTTCGGAGGCTTTTCTCAGCGCAATATGTACGTACACTAGAGTTGTGCCCCGTCGGCAAACGGGTACCCGTTTTTATCAGATATAGTACAAGTACCCGTGGACGGGTACCCGTTTCTCCAGGCACACACCACAAGCACCCGGGTAGTGCGGTTACCCGCGTACCCGGCCAACACACAGAGCTGTTTACGGGATGAAAAGCGGACAGGACACAGAAGAGAGCGGGGAAAAAATAACATGAAAGAAACAGCAGCAGAATGGATCTTGTTGCGATAACAAGACGATGTTCATTCGTTTTTTGTTTTTGGTTACGTAGTTCTCTCCTCTCCGTCCAGAACCCAGGTACCCGGGTACCAAACCTGGTTATATAGTTAATACCCGGATAAAAGGGTACCCGGCATAAACGGGTACCCGGTACCTGGTGATTTGCGTATTCCCGATGCGATGTTCCTCACCATACCTCTTAGAAACCCTATAAAATATCGCAGAACAAGCGTGATCTATGATGAGGGATATCGCACCGGGGAAACGTAAGTCACTGGGTACCCGGGTCAAAATACCCGGCGGGAAATAGGTCCTACCCGTACCCGAACGGGTAGTGACAGGTCCGGGTATTACCCGTCGGGTACCCGGGTAGTACTGATGCTGCTATACCTGTCTACGACGTATGATATGGCACTCTGTATAGACTCGAAAGAGTGGAAATGTGTACCTGGTACACCCGGTGTTATGCTGCTATTAATACTCGCATATACTCGTATGATACATGGTCAATTTACTGATATGTACCAGGTGCCATACATACCTGTACACTGTACACATGATACTGGCGTGTATGTACGAGTAGGTATGCGCCCGTGGGGCTGGCTGTCTGCCTGGGTCTGGGTCTCTGTCTGCTATACATAATAAAGTACAGGACACCTAATAAGAAACAGGAAATCTGGTCCAGGCTGGATTTCTTATTTGAGAGAGGGTGCTTTCTACACTAACTTCACGATAACGACCCCCGAACTTCTTACTGTCGTCCAAATCTTTAGGCTGGCTTCCTTATTAGCCTGTTTCTTATTACTGTAGGTGTTATAGTGGGAGATGGTATTATACCAAGAATACTATAGATGGTAGAGCACCATCCTCCGCTTTCAAAGTCGGCCAAGCAGGTTGCAACAGCAGTCAGTACGATTACCAGAAAAAATATTGGGTCTGCAGCAGAAGTTGCTCTGCTATGTACTGCTGCTGTATTGCACGAGGTATCAAGGATCAAGGCAGCTGGAGTCAAGTTGTCTTGCGAGCGCTCAGTTTCTGACCCACACCTCACACAGCGCACACACCCACAGCCTGATTTTGATTTCCTGTTTTCCCACGACGTGTGTTACGTACGCGTGCAGATTGCAGATGCTCGCGGTAAATTGTTTTTATTTGAGAGAGAGGAGAAGTGTTGTTTCACCATATTCTTCACCAGGTTTCGCCAGTTTTTACACCGCCACATGCCCCCGCACGCTATGTATCCTGTTCATTACGTATTCCATTTCATTACGTACTCAAGTTAATTTGCTGCTGCTGTTTACGTAGCATTCCCGAGAGGGCGTATTTTGGTCGAGAGGTGTCTCCGCTTTGCCCACGCTTCTTCTGTATACTCGTACAGCAGTCGGATGTTTTCCTCGTGCTCTCCGAGCATAAATTTCGGGGTGCGATGGGGCCCATCACCTGCCATGCTGCTGCACTACCCTATGCGATGGCAATGTGGAATGTATGTGGATACTACTACTGCAGTTCGTAGAGAGCGGCACGTTTGCTCGGTCACAGGTCACAGCAGGTCACAGTAGTAGCAGCAGACAGCAGAGGCCCTCGATGTAGTCGGGAACACGCGAAGACATGATTTTGGTTTGGCGACAACAAGCCACGGATAGTGTGAACAAATTACAATTCCACTCGAAAAAAAACGGCGAAACGAAACGACGACTTTCTTTTGCTGTGCTGCTGGAGCTGCCAGCTGGGCAGCACAGGGATCACCGAGGGGGGGGACGGCGTGCGAGACAAGACAGGAGGCGAGACGAGTATTCACTCACGTGCGTGATCCCTCTGTCTTGCATACTATCCTGGTTGAACGCTGCGTGGATAGAGCCTATCCATAGCCCATCCATTACCATAGCGGGGACATTGTCCTGCGCACGAGAGAGAAAGAGAGCGCAAAACAACCGATGAGATGTGGGGAAACGGAAATGAGCACGACACCGAGGCAAGCCGAAAAGGGGTTGCGCTCCACCCGAGATGAAATCGGCCGCAGGGAGAGCGGTCGTCAGCACGGCAGGCTTCATCAGCAGAAGATCTCTCCCTAGACAGCAGTGTGCATGCTCTCGCGAGGCAACTGGAAGCCCGCCCTAGCAGCACAGCACCCAGAGCTAGCGCCCTCGCAAAATAAGGCCTACACCTCGCATCGATCGTACCAGTACACACTCTGCTGCTGTGTATCATAAAAAAAAAACGCTCACTGAATACTTTTTACTGCTGCTTGTTGTGTCTTGCGCATTCATCAGCTCGACGAGACGCTCTGGCAAAGCACAAGTGAATAATAATACCTGCACTAGTGCTCTCGTGAGAGGTGGTGGATTGGCTCGCTTCGTCATGGCGTTGCACAAGTGTCCGCAGATGACACATCCGCCGAGCTGCGGTGCTGGAGATGAGTAGAAAAAAACTCTAATCACAGCGCACAGCAAGGCAGCGAGGCGTTACGAGGGGAACGGGTACAAAATAAAAAAATGGAAAACGATCAAAGGGGGGTATACCCCCATTATTTTCAGCCAAATAGGGGTATAGGGGAAACAGGCCTGCGGCAGCGCCCCTCGCGCGCCCCAGCCTGCCTCAAACGTATTTATGACGCGCTGGCGAGACGCCTGCAGCCCTTTGCCAAGCACGCTCATGCTAAATTTTCTTTTTTTCGGCACGTTATTGAGGCTAACAGCACCGTAGTCCCCTCTTTTGACTTCAATTTGGGAGGGGGGGGGGGGGCGTACTAATCTGTTGCTTGCCTTACGTAGTCATTTGACCATTGACCGCGCATCCCTTTCGAGACGGAGCACCGTTCCTACCTCTAATAAAAACACCTCCAACAGTTGGGCGCTCATTATGTTGTTTCCATAAATTACATAGTTTTTTTTTGCCGATCTTATCCCCTTCCTGTTTCGCCGCCTGTGGCCTGCCTGTGGCCTGTGGCCACACACACCCTCTATCTCCTAAGATAGCGACCGTCTTCTCGCTGCTATCTAGTGTACCAAATTTCTTTCTCCATGTCACAATTTCGTCTATCTTCCTCATCTCCCCCTCTAACACATCCCGTTCCCCCTTGTACATTTCGCAATCTCCCACTATGTGAACTCTATTATTATATTATTTGCCTTCCGACAATGTGCAGGGTATTATTCATTCAGAATGAAAAAGCTGACACACTTCGTCGAATATCACCACTCTCATTCAACCACTTCTTCTCCTCCTCTGCGTGTACTCAATAGAATACGCACCCTTTACCCAATTATTGTACCTGCTATATATCTATTCGCCGTGCTTCCTACTCCGTATCTACATTCCACCCCCACGCCATGGGAAGTAATCCTCCCTCCTCCTCCCTTCTCCCCCTGGCGGCCTGCCGGTCTCGCAGGGCGAGCTTGTATCGGTGCACCCGGCGTGAGATCGCGACCTGGGTGGTTACCGATATGACCTGGAAAAGGTGCTCCTTACATACACCTTTTCTTGACAAGGACCCCCCGTCCGTTCCTCCGACGATGCTCGCCGCCAGCTGGTCGATGAACTCGCTACCTTCCTTCCCGAGGTGTCCAAAGCTTTCCACCGCAAGGGTGACTAGTTTATGGCTGCGCTCGTCGAAGGACACGTGTCCTGCACGAGCGTAGTGGTTGCGCTTTCGCGCCTCAGAAGTGGAGGCAGCTGATCCGTCTCGATCAGCGCTGCCAGCCCGCATGTGGACCTCTACTTCCTATTGCTTTGCCACAAGGGCACATCTGTGCAACTACCTCTTCCTCCTCCCGGCTACTGGTATACCTCCTTCTTTCTGGCAGGTCCAGGTCCCCTACGCGAAATCGCAGTTTCAGCGTTGTCGTGAAGTTCATGGGGCCGTGCAAATAATTTTTATTCCTATCCCTTCTCTTAACCTCCCGTACCCCGTACATATCTACGAGCTGGTTCAGGCATATCACCCAAAATTTCGTCAGTCACGAATGCCGCATGCAATAACAACTCCAATGCCACATATTTGGTATCATACTGACCGCCATGAACAGTGGAAGAGGGTGACGTCGCCAGTTTTTTGTTCAAGGACCTAGAACTGGCGCTACCACCGAAAATGTGGCCCGACCAATCACAGGCCTTCAAAGTGGTCAACAATAGTCAGGCGTTTCCGTAGGGAAACATGTTTTCCCCCAATTTTTTTTCCGAACGAGCCGCTTCCAGGTGGTCCAAGGCATGTTTGTACAAAATTTCACGCAAAATTTCGAAGATCTGACTGGGTATGATCATATTAAGTCATATTTAACGCCCAAAATCGATTGTATACTGAAACTAAGTAATTACGAGGCAACGCCTATTTTTGCACTTTTACCGCACAAAAGTCCAAATGTCCACGCCGTTTTTTGGAGATAGACCCTGAAGTTTGGTACACGTGTTTTATGCGCCCTACCCGAGTCTTTTACGAATGTTTTTTTTTTCTTTTTTCTTCGCCGGAAATTTTGGATCTCTTGAGACCCAAATTTCCCAAAAAATTACAAAACAAGCAATATCTGACGGAAAAAAAAAAAAAAAACATCCGTTAAAGTCTCGGGTAGGGCGCATAAAACACGTGTGCCAAATTTCAGGGTCTATCTCCAAAAAACGGCGTGGACATTCGCCACTGAATGAATTTTGGGTGATATGCCTGAACCAGCCTGTATGTGTTCTTCCCCTTCCACCTTAGTTCTTGGCACTAGCCTTTCCCTTCTTCCTATCCTTTCTTTTACTTCCTCTGTCTTGTACCCCCCAAAATTAATTATGGCCAGCATCTCTTTTTGGCTTCCTCCTATGTCTTTCCATACCTTCTCGACTACGCTATCCCAGCATGTTCCAGCTCGCCCTTTGGTTATTTTCGCCCATCTAGCTCTATCAGCTATGGCTACAATTTGGGGGGAGGGGGTATGCCCCCGCAATTGTACTATACCTGGTATGTATTTGTAGTGCTCCTTTTTTACTACTATTTCCCCTCTTTTGACCGAAAACGTCCCCTATTTTTAATTCGTACCACTCTCAACACCTTTGAATTCCCGCCCAAAATCGGTTCTGGACAGACCCACGGCGGGTATATAGTAGTAGTTTAGGTACCATGTTGGCCGTCCGACAATGAGCACTTTGAGCTACTGCAGCGTGAGTTTCAACGCCGATCGCTCATAGTAAGCATACCCATGAGGAAGAAGAGCAAAACCAAGAAGAAAAAAAACACACACACAGATTAGAGAGAAAGGGATTTCGTGCCCGCAGTTTTCTGATTGGTCAATTTTTTACCTCCTTCCGGCTTCACATTGATCTACTCCACCCGCTGCCCTTGCTCCACCTTTCCTCTTATTTTTACTCGCTCATCTACCTTTTTCTTCGCCTAAATCGCATGCCGCGTCGAGGTTTCATCTCCACGCCATGGATGTGGTTCTGTTTCCTCCCCCCCCCTCGGCTCTTTTTTGCTTCCTAGCGATCCCTAAGCTGGGGCTTCACAGTTGGCCGGGGTCCTTGTAGAGACATTGAATGATACAGCACATCATTAGGCGTGCCGAATTGAGAGATTGCCGGCACGTTGTGGGGTTTGCTATGCACATTGTTCAAAGGTCTACGTCTCCGCAAGGGTTTTGTTTTGCGCCGCCCACATCGTGCAAGAGGGGGGTGCCCGCCAGCTATGTTGAAGCGGGACACCCTCCGCGAATAGGCGACGTGCGGTCACTGAGACAATTTGCACCAGGCGTCCCTTCACTTCCTCTTTCCTCGCCATTGGTCCTTCGACCGTTTCCCCCACGACGCTCCCTGCCAGCTTGGCCGATGGAGTTGGTACCCTCTATCCCAAGGCGCCCAAAGCTTTCAGCAGCGAACGTGGCAAGTTTATGGCTCTGTTCGTCGAAGGACACATATCCCGGACGAGCGTAGTGTTGACTGCGCCGCTGAGGTATGCAGCTGATTAATCGTGGTCAGCGTTGCCCTCTTCGCAGGTGTACCTGCGCTTGAGGATCTGCATCGGTGACGTCCAGTAGGATGGACTCGTCCCGGTATTCCCGGTTTGGAGCGTCTCGAAGGCCTCCTCTCCCGACGGCAATGCCCATCCTCAGGTTCCGTTCCGCCAGGAAGGGCTCCCCACTTTCAACTTGGTGGGGGGTCCAACATTACTTGAGCGTGCGGGAGATCGCGTGGAAAAGCGGCTGGTGCTGGTTCACCTGATTCCCTGGTCTAGGACATATATATGTTGTCGCGTGTCCATGCCGACTGTATCGTAGCAGGGACACCTTAACGCCAAGTGTTCCTCAATGCTCAAGCAGCGCCTTCCAATGCCCACGGACTCTGCTGCTGATATGGCATGGAGCGAGTCAGTCGGCCGCGCACGAAGGCATGTGGTGGCTCCTGCCCCTTGTAGACTCCTGTGGGAGCCTTGGCGAAGACCTTAGTCTCAGTTATTTCCAGCGGGTCGTCCGTTTACCGGCAGGCTTGCCGTCTACAGCATCTGGTTCAGAGAAGCTGTGTGCGCGTGACGGGCCTGGTTGACCAGCTTGCCCAACTTCTATTGGGATTTATGTGAGTCCGTGATGACCGCGTCATGTGCAGCCAGCATTTTGGCCTCTGAGAACCTTGGGCCGGGTCACTCTCTGTGCCGAAGCCCCATTCCAACCAAAATTCGGGGACGATGCCTGCAATCGCTTCATTCGTGACCTCCCATGTGTATCGAATCTCCCGCAAGCTACCTCCGAGCTGAACTATGGCGCTCGATTCAGGGAGCCCCTCACTCGGTGTCCTAACGGGCCAGTCGAGTCTGCCAGAACCTCCGTTAGAATCTCGACCCTGCTCCCAATAGAGGCAGACATTCGCCTCGCTTCCGTCAGCGGTAGCCCTAGCCGTCCGCCCTCGTAGAAAGCCGTGCTCGGGTCGCTGGCGAAGTTGAAATGAGACGATTTCCCGGGCACCCCGCCTGGAAAAAACACTGCGCCTCCGCTGCTCCCTGTGGCGCCCCGTTGTCTGCCCTGTTGCATGCTTCGAGGGACAGCCCCCTGCCCAGAGCCCTTTCAACGCAATTTGTCATCTACCCAAGGGGTTCAATGGCGATAAGGGCCGCCGCTTGCTTGTCTGTCATGTTAGGGAACGCGTAAGGTCATTCGCGCTTCCCTTCCTTCACTACTCCCAGCGCTCGCTCCAAAACGTATTGCTTTGTGCCGATCGGGATGCCCACCACCACCACCCCTCTTTCTTCGGCAATGCGAACGTCGAAGCTTTCAAAGAGTTAATCTCCTGCGCCGTCGAGTCGTGCCCTTTGGTTGGTAGTACCACGGCCTTGGCGGAGTCGGTATCAAGGCCGATGTCGTCTAGCTCTCGCCAGAGGGAGGCATTGGCTCTATCCGTGTTGGCCGTGACTCTCTTAAGACAAAGAGATACTGGTATGTCGTCTGTGTACGCGAAGGCTTCCACTCTTTCTCCCTCGACCTTCTCTCTGAAACGCTTCAGCCCCGACTGCAACGCCGAAAATAACACTTCCGGCCTAATAGCGCCGCCATTCTGGACACCGCTGAAGCAAGCGATTGTCCTGGCTTCCCCGGAGTCCATCCGAACAAACACGTGAGCTGGTCTTGTGTCATGGCCCTTGGCCACTCTAACGCCGTGAACGCTGGTACGCAGGTGGCCACCTCCGCACGTACCGCCACCTTGTTCACCGTGTTGCAGGCGTTGGAGCAGTCGGCTATAACGATGCAATCGCCTGCCTCGTGCAGCATTCATGTCGTCAGTCGATACGGCGACCCCAAACTGCTTCATCATTCAATTGACCTCTTCCATTCGCGGTCGTCACTGGTGTCGCGTGGCCCCTGCGGTGATAAACCTATTGCATGTCGAACCGACGCCAACCGGCAGACACTTTCCCACGACGCGGTGAGGCTCGTCGACGATTCTCCGCCAGAAGGCTGTCATGCCGCGACCGAACCCCTACCGCCCGACGTCGATTGGATGATGGACTTCAGGTGTGTGAATCATTGACGGGACCCGGTAGGATGCTGGGGGGAGTTGATTACGTCGAAGAGCACCTGGGAGGCGTACTCATCGTCCGGGCACCACGGGGGGGCATAGCTGTGCTATACCTCGGTGGCCCCCGCCGGCACTGCAGCCACCGCAGCCACGGAAACGGCAGTGTAGTCTTCTAATGTGGGTTTGGCCACCAGCGTAGCCCGCGTCTCTTGGTCGCCTGCAGAGTGTGGCTCTGCCAAAAGGGTGCGTGCTGCTACTTTCACCCATCCCGCGCGACGACACGCCGACGACGCCTACTCAAGCTTCGCCTCGTCCAAAACATCTTGGACAGCATCCCGTTGCCTCGTGTCCTTTCGCTTCGCGTAAGCCATCAGCGACGGGAGCAGGAGCACTATATCGCTGCTCTCCACCAGCGCGAACCTATACCACCTCTTGATGCGGCTGTCTGATAAGTGAAGCTGCGCCGGCATGATGTATCAAGTCTTTTTTTTCCGCAGGAGCGAGTTCGGCGTTGCCGACTCCCAGTTCGGCCGGTGCTCTCCCATGGCGCGGTTGAGGATACCAAGCACGTGAACGCTCAGGCACGCGTCTGGGCCTGTTTACTGCGGCTGTACGTTTTCCCCGGTCGCGTAACGTTGCCGCAGGGTCATTCAAGGAGACGACATCGAGTGGTGGCCCTACACCCAGGCTATTCTGGTCCCACCCTTACCAAAGCCCCCAGCCACGTAGGCCCGCGTCGCGTGTGGTCCCCTCTCCCATCCGCGCGGCTCGAATGCGAAGATCTGGATCCGCTTGGACCGCCGCTTCCAGCGCATCCCGTCTCGGGTGCTGGTCTCCGCAGTTGACTTCTGGGCAGCGGAGCGGTGCCGGAACCGCGCCTCTCGCGAGGGTGTCGACCTCACAATGAGCATGGAGCACGTGGCGCCCTTGCCCACATGGAAAAACATACCGCCCGGTGCCGAGCTGGAGCGTCACACGTCTTCTCAGGTGTCGCCCAGGAAGACACGGGGGCACGTCCCGTTCCCGAGTTCCAGCCCCGATGCCCTGTGGGACTCTCCAGCTGGTGTCTCGCCATTTGGTGCCTTAGTTCCACTGCAGCTTACTGCGGTTCCTCCCCCTTTGCGTCTTTGGCTCTCCGCTCTCCTTTCGATTCCCCCTACACCGCTACAGTAGTTCGCACGCTTCTGATTTCTGCTCCTTCGCTGCCCTCACTATCTCCCCCCTCTTTGCTGAGTTCGCTCTCTCTGCCCCCCGCCCCGCCCTCCCCCGGCCTGCTGACGAGGGTGGCGCACTACCCACAGGCCTGGTATTTCGCCCCGCACTCGTGTCGGCCCCTCTCCCTGCACTGAACGCTCGTGACCCCCTCTCAGGTCCTCTCGACCGGCCTCGTCTACCCCTCGCGACCGCTCACCCCACCCTTGTTGCTACGTGTAGGCACTGCAACCTCGGGTGTTACCAACAGAGCCTCAGACCTTGTCCGGGGGGTTCCGGGTTATCGCGCTGGCGTGGTACCCCTGCTTCCCGTTTTATGGTGGCTCTCTGTGGCACCCGGAGCTGCGCGTTCTTGCTCAAGCCGCCCTCCGAATACAGGGTCGCTGCCCAGCACCGGCCCAGCACCGGCCCCGTTCCTCTCGGCGAAGGCACCACCTCCACCGGAAAGGGAGGCAGCGCGACACCTTCCAGCGCGTTTTGAATCCTGAGGGTCCATCGTGTTCGACGTTCCGTTCACTCGACATCGAGGCTAGCCAGGTATTCTTGAACGTGAGACCCAATGTAGAGCCAATGTAGAGCCCCGGGTTTGGTAAACGGAGCAGGATACCGTGTGATGGAGTATTCAACGCGGCTAACAGCGTATTGTGGCGGTCAACAGCCACTTCTCATTTCCTTGGGCGGGGGGGATCAAGATGAACACCTTGAGGCAAGCCCAGGTCATCGCTGAACAGAGCGTACAAGAGAAACGAAGAGATTGGGCTCCCCCCGTGGGCACGTACCATTATCTCAAACGAGCTGTAAATGCCGGTTGTTAAGTAACTAGCCGGCCCCGGTTCGGGAGCGCCCTGCTGAAGGAGGTCGGCGAACTGCATGGTACTTTTCAACGCCGCCCACCCCTCCCCAGGTTCGGTAGTTGGCAGCCCTCTGGCAAGTTTTGCCGGGTGGGGGGGTCGGCTTCCCCCGCTCACTCGGAGCCTCACGCGACGCAGGACCTCCGGTATACATGCCCTCTCGCGAGGCGGCCCGCTCGCTCCAGCATGCAGCGGACGCGCACAAACCCTCTGTGAGGGAACGGAACGGGTACCCGCATGGGACTGTCCCCCGACCCCCCTGCCGAGTCGTGAAGAGCCCGAGCGCAGTAGGTGCACGATGCTTCTGCCTCCTGCTCCACCCTCCCTTGCATCATACATGCATGTCGTTTTCGCCTTGGCTCGTTGCCTCCTCCATCTCCGAAGTCGCTGATCGTCAATTTCCTGCCAACTGTCGGTGTCGATGGGCGCCCTACCCTACTCTGTATAGCGCCGTCATATCGTTGGTGGACCCTGCGGCAGTATTTCCGTGAGGCGAAACGTTCTCCAACGGGGCGGTCCATTCCTGCCTCTCCTGGCTGCCCCGAACTGGTCGTCTCCCCTGTCGGAAGCCCCCTGTGCGCTTTCCACGACGCACTCCATGTGAGTGAATCAACCGGACAAAGCGAACCTCTGATGGCCAATAATGTATTCACCGGAGGCCCCGCAAGACGCTTCCACTTGCGGTTGCTCAAGGGTCGTGCCAGGCCACCCCCCTTCAACTTCCTCCTCTCCTCTCTCCGTGAAAAATGTGCCGTTCCTGTTGGGTCGTGGGCCTCTTGGAGAGGCGATGTTCTACTTCGGTGACCCTTTAACCTTTGGCTCTCTCCTATACGACGTCCGCCGATTCGCCGAAAACACGGATCTGTGGAAGAAGGGTGTGTAGATACCCCTCTGTATACACCCGCATGTAGGACCGGGTTCGGGGACATGATCTGGCGTGTAAATGTGCGTGCGTGCCCCGTTGGGCTTGACTTTAGGGATTACGTAGTTTACGAAGCCTGGAGCGCAACGGTGGTGCACATTACATGAGCATGATACTTGCACGAAGGCGGTCTTCCCCACCAACCCGTGGCAAACGCTGTGTATCACCCGGTCTCCCCTCCCGTCCCTTGCGGTCCTGGTTGGTGACCCCTCTCTTCCCCTAGCTGCCATTGCTAGCCGCGCGATGACCATCACATCTGCCATAGCCTCTTCGCTGTGCTGCCGGAGTTCTCTCCTGTCGGCTCCTTCGACGGTTACGGTCACCCTGCACGCCGGACAACGCAGGTTAGCGGCCGCTTTGACGCGGAGGGCGGCGAAGCATGGCGGGCAGAGTCGGTGAGAGCAGCGGCCAAGATAGACCATCGGGGTCGCTAAGGCCTCGTAGCACACGCAGCAATCTCCCGGGGCCTCCTCTTGGGGATGCCCACTCCCTGCGGGCGTCCGCGACGCTGTCCATGGCGGCGGTGGCTCTGGGGTCGATGTGAGTCCCGAACTCCTCCCATCTAGTGCCCCCGCGGGCGTCCCCGGTGGTAGCCTCGGTAGCGGCAACTGCGCCGGTCTGTTTGCTGGCTGCGGTTGCGTTTCGAGCGCCAGGACAGCCTCCGGTGTCAGGAGTGATATCCCTGTCAAGGGGCAGGCATTCGTCGGCAACAGTTGCCGTGGAAATGTCACCGGTGACGGCAGAGGCGGCCTGGAAGACGGTAAAATGATGGGCGATGATTGAAAAGTCGCCGACGGTGGCTGTGCGAGCACCGACCTCGCCGATGGAAATCGCGGCAACGGTTAGGAATCCCCCATTGGCCGAGCCTCCCTTAGACGCGAGTTGGACTATTGTAGTCACGCCGTTGCAGGTATGGTAGGCGCCTCCTACAGCTGCTGCTGCAGCGGCTGTCGGGAGGTGGGAAGGTTTCCTCCTTTACACACTAAAAACCTTTTCTAAAATACTAAACACTTGAATAAACAGCTTGACCTCTCTCCTTCACCTCCGTCCTCCCCGCATGCCCTCGCGTGGAAGCCCCTTTCACTACGTAGGTTCCGGAAAGCCCTCTGACGTAGGCGTCGCGGAGTGAGTCCCGATCGTAGCTGGTTGTGATGGTCGCGAAGAGTCAGGCTCCTGAACCGGAGCAAGTACCATCCGCGGCGGGGGCGGCGCTGTCCTCGACATCAAGGGCTCCTATCCAATTTCTTCTCTGGACTGCGTGCCTGTTGACGAACGAGCCTCAAATAGCGTCCTTGGCTGCGACGGCGGTGTCGGCGACCGAAGTTCTGCTGACGGAGACACCGTCTCCACCGACGACCGCGAAGACTCCTCGGCAAGTACTCTCAGCCGCCCTAGTGAAGGGGTAGGTGTCGGAGGCGGGCCCAAACTCGGTACCACCGGTGCTCTCGGGACCCCCCGCCTCGGTTGTGATGTAAGATGTGCCCATGGGGAGGATTCCGTCTGAGACGTCATGGGTGGTGCCGCCGACGCCATCCATGCTACCGTCTGTTGCGGAGGCGAGGTGCCGGGTGGATGCTTGTTGGCTCGCTCGTTCGTCCTAGCGGCTGCCCTAGTGCGTGTTTGCTCGTCCTGGTGGAAACGAGGCCTTCCGTTCATGGTCCCGTCGCAGTGCCTTGTCACCCATGGCTCGCCGTACCTTCCCTGTTTAGCGACACAAACAAGTGTCCATGCTTCCCTGTCGGCCTTTCTTCCTGGCGTGGTACCGCCTTCGACGCGGCTGCGGTCGCCCCCCCCCCTTACCTTCTCTCGTCTCCGACGGGGCATGCGAGTCTCCTGCAGCGACTCCCCGCTGACGGGGTTAGCTTCCGCGGGATCACCGCGCTCTTGGTGTTGCTGGCCAACTGTTACTTCCCGAGGGGGTGGCGGCGGCCTTGGCCAAAGCCCGACGGCCCCGAGTCCCGAGGGCCTGGTACGGCGCCAGGAGGCAGCGGGGCAGACTACCTTGATATGTTGATGTCAACCCTGCCAGCGAGGAGCGCTGTGTCCCGTTGCCGTCTCCTTGCCTGCGTCTATCCCCTTGCCTGCGGAGACCCCGTCAGGAACCCCATGCGAGCGACAGAGTCCGCGGCACGACGGGCACCTCGAGACCCTGGAGCTGCCCCCTGCGGCAACGGAGAAGAAGATTCCGCCGCTCGCCCACTCGTTATCTCTGGACCCCGCCTCACCGTCACGGCCTCTCTCGGGGAGGACCTGAGTCGGGCGTCATTCCCCAACCCTTTCCTCCGCTCCCGGCGGGACGAGCTGCACGCTGAGACCCCAGTCCGACCCCCGGAGGCAAGGCGGGAGGCGTGGCTCCCGTCCGCTTCTGTGGACGAAGGGTCTCGACGCCAAGTGCTTCCTCTCTTGATGCAGTGGGAAATTACCAACCGGTCGTCGCTCTTACTGAGCCTGTTTCTAGCTTGAGGCATCCAGGCCGCAGGTCTTGCTTAGCCCCCTTCCTTATGTTGCACTCGACGCTCCCCCCCATATTTCCTCAGTTCCGGCGACAGCCCTGCCGGGTACCTAGTTAGGTCTACCTGGTTGGTGAAAACCCAACATGCTCCGTCCCGGCATTGTAGGGACGCGGGGGTCTGTGGTCATACGACTACGGCCATGCATGGCATGACTACACCCCCCGCCCCGTCCCCCGCTCCTGCCGTCTGTCCGTGATCCCGACCGTTGCCTTATCGTCGCCCTCGGCGAGGTTTCGCGTAGAGTTTGAACGGTGGCGCCTTTCACACATGGCTGGTTACTTCCTACTGTAGGCACCGGGCCTGCTGCCGACCGGGACCCAGGCGCCACCCCCCCTCTGCACGGCAGCCCCGCCTCCGTACAATGGCTAAGCTTCCCGAGAGAGCGAGAGAGTGAACCCCCCCCCCCCCCCCTGACAGTCCCGGGCGATGGACCCGGGCGGCTGATGCGTGACGTGCAGTGAACGCCTGATTTGGGGTCTCTTCTGCGAAGGAGATCGACCCGCAGCCACTGGCAGGGGCGCTCCGGAGCCCTAGATGGGAGGGGAACATCCCTTCGATAGCACCTCAACAGGATATCTAGCAGAGGTGGGGGTGGAGTGGTGGCGTCGGTTCATCATGAAGAGCCTGGAAGGCGGTGTCTCGGGGCGCGATCTCGGTCGTGTCGAAGACCAGTAGCCTGATTCTGACCAACCCCTCCGAACCCCGGTGATGGGGGTTCAAATGGGACTCCGGTGATACTTTCCCTCGGCACCGACCCACCCGGAGCCTGCTGCTGAAGCCCTCCCGGTTCCAGGGCTGGGCTCGCTGTCCGCGTACTCACCCTTGCCAGAGTGGCCGTCTGCTGCTCGCACTCTTCAGGTGCGTCACTGGTTGTTGCGGGTGCCCGACTGTCGCCCTGCTTGCGCCCACCTCGGTGCTGGGTGAATCACGACTGTTATGTACCTCCTCCCCTCCCCCTGTCGTGCCCCCCTGGGCGCATGCTGCTGCAGGTCTCCTGTCGCGAGGGTTGGCCCTCCTTTCCTTGCTCGCATCCACGAGCCCTCCATTCCTTGGTCGCATCCACGACGGGACCGTCGTCTGTCATGTGCCACTCTCACCCCACCGGCGGTGGTACCCGCACTTGGCCCACTACATAGGCTACGGGTGAACGATCCCGCACCGTCTGCGTCCCGAGTAACACCTGTTGTTGCAGCAGCCTCCCTGGCGCGCGGGCCAGTTCTTCGTTTCGCGCACTCAGCCAAGGGGGGACAGTCGTGTGCTTCCCGCGGGCCCACCGGCAGAAAGACTGGCGTTCGACCCTCCTATTTCACGGGGGGCGCTGTTCTCGCTGCTTGACTTCTCCGGAGTCCTCCATCTCACTCTCATGGGAGGGGGGGGCGGGGGGCGTTCTAATTTCTTGCTTGCCTTAGTCATTTTACCATTGACCAGGACTCCCTTTCGAGACGGCGCACCGATCCTGCTCCTACTAAAGACACCTCCAACAGCTGGGCGCTCAATACGTTGTTTCCATGTATTCCACAGAAACGTTTTGCTAATCTTATCCCTTTCCTGGGAGGCGTTTTCTTTTGTTGCTAGCCTTAGTCAATGGGCCATTGACCACGCATTTCTTTCGAGACGGAGCACATGGGGAAAACGGATTGGTGCGAACTTCCCAGCGTAAGGATGCGTCTGGAGAATTACGTCGGCTGCATCCTCTCCCCTCCCCCGCCCGGCTGTCACTCTTGGCAGCCCCTCCCCTCTGCATGCTATGCATAGGTGGGTGGGGGCCGCTGGGGGGGGGGTGATTCGGCCCGCCTACCCCTTCCGTGGAACCTAGCTGCAATTCCTTTCTCCACCATCGCTCCTCCTTCTCTTCGCAAGGGCGCTCCCCTCGTCGCCCCCCCCCCACTCGCCTACTCCCCTTCCGCCCCCCCCCCGTCTGGCAGTGGCCACACCTGAAAGTAAATCAACCCATTGGAGACTGTCGTCCATATGCAAGTCCGCCTCACAAGCGATTCTTAGTAGGATGCAGCTCACCCTTCATGCGACTCGCCCAACACCTCACGGCGCTTCTCTCTTGGTGCAAGCAATGTCTGCCTGGTTGATGAATACCCAACGTGCTCCGTCCCGGTATTGTAGTGATGCGACGGTCTATGGTCATACGACTACGGCCATGCACGGCATGAGTAACCCCCCCCCCGTCCCCCCCCCGACGTCTGCCTGGTCGGTGAAAACCCGAAGTGCTCCGTCCCGGCATATGTAGGGATGCGAGGGTCTATGGTCATGTGACTACGGCTGTGCATAGCAATGAGTCAGAACGCCCTCTTCGGTACGGGAAGCTCCCAACCAAAGGTGGGGTTCCCTGCGTCCGGCGCACCTCGGTCGTGTCTCAGTTGGCACCGCGAGACGTGCTATACTCGGTATACTGGTACGGTATAAGGTAGAGGTAGACCTTTACTTTTTTGGTGATTTTCCTTCACTCATCGACTCACCGACCCATCGACTCATCGACGCATCGACTCATCGACGCATCGACGCATCGACTCATGGACCTCTTTAACTCACCCAACCCAAAAAAGCTGTATTTGAGAATCATGTCAAGCTTGATAACCCGATTAACCAATCATGTAGCTTAGGTGCGCAAGGAATCATGCTGTACAACATTGGTGGGATTCCAACGACAAGGCTTGCCTTACAAGGCAAATGTCTTACTGGCTAAGTGTCAATAGTAGTCAGAAATTGTCAGTAATGGTCAGGAATAGCCAGTAGTAGTTGTAATAGCCAGTACTAGTCAGTACTACAGTAGTCAGTAATCGTAGTCAGTCAGACTTTTTTCGCTAAAAAGCAAGCGCTACCCCAGTCGTACTGTAGCACTTCCCTTTGCATTATAAGGCAAATGCCTTATTGGCTTATAGTCAGTAGTAGCCAGCAATAGTCAGTAGTGGTCAGCTATAGTCAGTAATAGTCCGTCGGCTGCGGCACTCGTTGTATTATTGTTGATTTTGTTATAGTGTCTGCCATCCCACAATGTATATACAGCATGAGCTTCAACGCTGATCACTCGAAAAGAACCCCAGAAAGAACAAAACCGAGGGAAACCAGACAGGAAAAAAGGAAACCTATGCACAACGCCTAAAGCTCCCTTCTGTACGTACACCTACTTCCGTTTTTTTTTGTTCACATATGACGAAGAAACAGAAAAAAAGAAGCCTGCTGCTACTACTACTACTACTACTACTACTACTACTGCTACTACTGCTACTACTACTACTACTACTACTGCTACTACTACTACTACTACTGCTACTACTGCTACTACTGCTACTACTACTACTACTACTACTACTACTACTACTACTACCACTACTACTCCTACTACTACTACTACTACTACTGCTACTACTCCTGCTACTACTACTACTACTACTACTACTGCTACTACTACTACTACTCCTGATTACTACGGTCCCCCGTAATATTATTAGATGCACCTCCTCCCTGTTCTCTTGGCCCTACCCCCCCCTCCACCCGCAACCTCCGTCTCGAAAGGGATGCGTGGTCAATAGTCAAGGCAAGCAACTAACGAGTACGCCCCCCCACGCTTAATAGTAGCGAGAAAACGATCGCTATCTTAGGAGATAGATGGTGGCCACAGGCGGCGAAACAGGAAGGGGATAAGATTAGCAAAACGTTTCTTTGTAATATATGGAAACAACGTAATGAGCGCCCAAGTGTTGGAGGTGTCTCTATAATAAGTAGGAACGGTGCTCCGTCTCGAAAGGGATGCGTGGTCAATGGTCAAATGACTAAGGCAAGCAACAAATGAGTGCGCCCCCCCCCCCCCCCCCCCCCCCCACCCGCAAGGAAGGGCATTTCACTATTAATACGAGTAGTGTATATTTGTGTTAGGGCTATTGTCAATAGTAGCGCATATTTTAGAATGTTATTAATAGTGGGTATACACAAACAAACCTTCTTCGAAGCCATGTTTCGGGTGGCTCACTCATAGTATTGAGCCCCTCATGTATGTGAGGAGCTAAGAAAGTAAGCCACCACCCCTAGAAGGTGGTTTATGCCTAGCGAAAGATACGAAGAAGTAGGTGTGTCCCCTGAACCGTCATCAATCAGGTCGAAAGCTTTGGACGCCTCGGGAAGGAAGGTAGCGAGTTCATCGACCAGCTGGCGGCGAGCATCGTCGGAGAAACGGACGGGGGGTCCTTATCAAGAAAAGGGGTCTGTAAGGAGCACCTTTCCCAGGTCATATCGGTAATCGCCCAGGTCGCGATCTCACGCCGGGTGCACCGATACAAGCTCGCCCTGCGAGACCGGCAGGCCGCCAGGGGGAGAAGGGAGGAGGAGGGAGGATTACTTCCCATGGCGTGGGGGTGGAATATAGATGCGGAGTAGGAAGCACGGCGAATATATATTATATAGCAGGTTCAATACTTGGGTAAAGGGTGCGTATTCTATTGAGTACACGCAGAGGAGGAGAAGTGGTTGAATGAGAGTGGTGGTATTCGACGAATTGAATCAGCTTTTTCATTCTGAATGAATAACGCCCTGCACATTGTCGGAAGGCAAATAATATAATAAATCACGTGTATGTTCATTCTTCCGTGGGCGTGGGGGAGAGCTCTCAGAAAAATTCAGAATTACAGCAGCCAGAGATAAAAAAAGAGAACAAGTCGTATAATAATGATGCCGAGCAAAAAGTGGCACGTCACGACCGACTATGTCAGCGCACGCACACCACCGCAAACTACGACAGAGAGCAAATAACAACACACAGTAAAGAAGAATAGTGCTCCTACGTATATACTTGTGGTATATTGATAGTATATAGTATAGGCCGATATTTTGCCAATGAATCTCTTTTTCAGCTGCGATCGTAACTAAAAACCGTCCGCAGAGTTCTCTTAAGCTGGTTCTCCGACTATATATTTTTTATTGTATTATTTGCCTTCCGACAGTGTGCAGGGCATTATTAATCTCAGAATGAAAAAGCTGACACAATTTGCCGAATACCACCACTCTCATCCAACCAATTATCCTCCCCTGCGTCTACGTACTCGATTGAATACGCACTACCACCCTTTACCCAAATACTGTACCTGCTACATATCTATTCGCCGTGCGTCCTACTCCGCATCTACATCCCACCCCCACGCCATGGGAAGTAATCCTCTCTCCTCCTCCCTGGCCTTCTCCCCCTGGCGGCCTGGCGGCCTCGCAGGGCGAGCTTGTATCGGTGCACCCGGCGCGAGATGTAGTATTGATAGCATCTAGGCCGATATTTTCCCAATCAATCTCTTTTTCAGCTGCTGCGATCGTACATAAAAAACGTCCACAAAATTCTCTTAAGCTGGTGGTTCTCCGAGTATGTCGAAGGGCTATTAATAGCACTGCTGTTAATAGCCTCAAAAAATGTGTACGAGGTAAAGCTACCTTGTAGTGCCTGGTGGGGCGATGCGAATGCCGGTAGGGTGGTAGTACTTGGTGTGCCTCCATCGTCACGAAGGGTGTGCCTGGGACAATTTTAGACTTTCCCCTGCAAAAAAATGAACACTCTTCTTCTTCTTGTCGTGCAATGCACTTCTTCTTTCTCTTAGTCCAGTGTTTGTGGCAGCTGTTCATGAGTGAATTAATGGCGTCGTCAAGCTGCACATTGTCGAATGGCTAATCAATGTGTAATAATACTACTGTGTACCAGGCTATTGAATAAATTACAACACATCAATACCACCATCATCATATGAATACTAGGCACTGTACTTACCCCCGTCTTCAACGCACGTGTGGTGCTACGTGCCAACGCGTTGAATAGAAAAGTAGAAAGTTTCTCGCGAAAATCGACGGCAAAAAACACCGGACGGTACGCAACAAGGAGGGATATACCCCCCCTCTCCCCTGCCCCCGTGCCCCCCGCCCGCCCCCCCCACCCCCCCGCCCCCCCGGCGCCTTCTCCCCCATCCCCTTCCGTCCCCCCTCCCCTCCCCTCCCCTACCTCCTCCCTCCCTCCCATCCCCTCCCCATCCCCTCCCGACTCCCCTCCACTCCCCTTCCCCTCCCCTCGCCCTCCCCCTCCCCCCCTCCTCTCCCTCCCCTCCCCTCCTCCCTCCCTCCCCTCCCTCCCTGCCCTCCCCTCCCCTGACACCCCCTCTCCCACTCCCCTTCCCCCTCTCCCTCCCGCTCCCTCCCGCCTCACCCCTACCCCTCCCTCCCCTCCCTACCCCTCCCCCCCCTCCTCTTCCCCTTCCCTCCCTCCCCTCCCCTCCCCTCACCCTCCCCTCACCCCCTCACCCTCCCCTCCCCCTCCCCTATCGACCCCCTCCCACCCCTCCCCTCCCCTCCCCTCCCCTCTCTCCCCTCCCCTCCCCTCCCCTCCTTCCCCCCCTCCCCTCCCCGTTCCCTCCCCTTGATTATAAAAACGCTTCTATGTAAAATATATGAAAAACTCGGGAAAACGGTAGGAACGCCCAAATGTTGGAGGTGTCTCTACTAGGAGTGGTGCTCCGTCTTGAAAGGGATGCGTGGTCAATGGTCAAACGACTACTGTAAGCTTGAAGGCGAGCAATAAATTAGTACACCCCCNNCCCCCCCCCCCCCCCCCCCACCTCTTTCCTCGTTCATGCCACTTGTTGAATTTTGTCAATTCAGTTATTGAACGCGTGAACGTGCGTCACTGCGTGACTTGTAATACTGTATGAACACCAGGCAACCACAATCATCAACATACACCTACTACCAACACAAACAATTGACGGGTGGGTATGGCTATGCAGGGTATGTGTGTATGTATGCATATGTATGCACAGTGTGTGTAAATCCACTGATTGATACCAGGTACTTCATTAAGTTTTTCAACAATCAAGCATTGTTCATCTATTAAAAAAATAAAATTGTTCATCTATATACGAAGTACTACTACACTTACTACTACTACATTGATTCATACCTGGCGCGTAACAACAGATCGCCCTCATACAGTACGTACGGTGCACGCGTACAGCAGTTAGATAGTACAGTAGTAAAAACGCGAATTGACAAATTCGAGGAAAATCGACGAGCAGTGTGAGTGGTGTGAGGGTATTACCTGCTGAGCTACAGGGTTAAAAGATCGATCGATTACCCAGCCCAGGGTAATCCTTATAACGCTCTCCCCCCCTCTGAACGGCGGGATATTTGGGACGTCGGTACCGTATACGGCCGTACGTTGACCTGCCCGCTTCGTTTCATACCTGGGGAACCAGGGAGACGTGTTATTTGGGGACGCACGCGCAAGCGTTTCTGAAAAAAGAAACGTTCGAAGTGAGATTCGAACCCGTGTCCTCGACGACGTCAAATGTGAGGGTATTACCTGCTGAGCTATAGGGGTAAAAGATCGATCGATTACCCAGCCCAGGGTAATCCTTATAACACTCTCCCCCCCTCTGAACGGCGGGATATTTGGGACGTCGGTACCGTATACGGCCGTACGTTGACCTACCCGCTTCGTTTCAATACCTGGGGAACCAGGGAGACGTGTTATTTGGGGACGCACGCGCAAGCGTTTCTGAAAAAAGAAACGTTCGAAGTGAGATTCGAACCCGTGTCCTCGACGACGTCAAATGTGAGGGTATTACCTGCTGAGCTATAGGGGTAAAAGATCGATCTTTTACCCAGCCCAGGGTAATCCTTGTAACACTCTCCAGGATCCTTTTACGGGCAAGGAGCATAGTAAACACTAGTAAATAGGACCTACGGTACACATAAAAACCTATCTATTTACTTACCTATTTTTACTGTCAATATTTGGTTCTATTTACTATGGTCCCCGGTGATATTAATATTTGAAGGCGCGTATTTTACATATGAATATGCCTATTACTGCCAGGTACCGGGGGCGAGAAGGGACGACACCTTCTTACTTGTGGCCTTTGCTTGTTCGATTGTTTGCTTTGCTTGCTTGCTCAGAAGACCGCTGAGGGTATAACATCTCTAACATGCCCTACCTGTTGAGCTGGAACGTAGAAGAAGTGAAGTGTGATGATACATGAAGAAAGAAAAGAAAAGGACGTTATTATAACACGAAGAGTATTACATATTATGATGTATGTTCTAGAAGAAGAGAGATGGGTAGACGGTTAGACTACTACTAAACTACTGTTCGTTGTTCCGGTGTTACTCAAAGTAGTGACCCTGTACTCGTGTTTGAGTCAATTGGGAGACACACTCGCCTGTCTGTGTTGTTGATCAGTTGGCGATAATTTATCACTCGTTTTGTGCCTGTAGTCCCATGTCATATTACGAAGTACCACAGGAGGAGAAGCATATCATACATAGCCCGTCGACAAATAATAATGTTCTGATACTACGTACGCTTGCTGTGCTGGTGCATACTACTCGCTGTGCAGATTTCTATTCTGACATATTCGTATACCGAAGGGGGTACAACAATCAATGTGGAGCGATGTGTGTAGCCTGAGTTTCAACATTGATCACTCATAAACAGCCACGAAAAAAAAAAAACACGGAAAAAAGGGGTTACTTACCACGTAAAAAATGGGTTCACGTTCATGCATGGTATATATGATGCTACGATATGATAGATAGTGTTCGAGGATAGGCGATGATACCGACCGGTGGTGCAGCAAAATCAGTACTACTACACGAGTACGTACGGCAGTGGGTAGGCCCAGGCCTGGAATAATGCAGTGTGGGTTTTCGGCGCTTGTTAGGTCGGGGACCCGAAGAAGCGGGGAAAACCGCCTGTCACGACTTACGTACTTCGTTCCACTTCCACTTTTTAGCGGCTGGGGCAGGGCACTAATAAAGCGGGACGGCGTCCTTAATGTGCGCAGGCCATCGCGCAGGCCTCCATATCACTACGTACAGCAGTAGTAGGCCAGTAGAGGGGGCCTGCTGGCCCTGATCAGTTTTCATCATCATTATCTTATATCTGCAAAAGAGTTTCCCATCACCCGCTCATAGGTGACAGACAGCATGCGGGTCGAGTCGGGTCGGGTCGGGTCGGGTCGGGTCGTGTCGGGTCGGGTCGAGCGTTATTTTAGCAATCATTCTCGATGTTTTGGTCACTTGGTCACTTTCTTCCTGGCGTCCCAAAAACTTAAAACAAACCCGCTTCCAGCCGTAAAAAGAAAGACAGGTGGATGCTACGTACGCACCAGGTATCCAACTAACAACTAAGTAGACCGCTCATAAGGCCGCTGTATCAGTGTGCTGTGGTGTGGTCAATGTTTCGGCCCCTTTCTTCCTGGGTCGCAAAAAGGATTTATCTACCAGGTGTGTACCATTCTTAAGTAAAAACCGTCGGGTACTTCCTTCCGTGTACGTTTTTGTTTTTTGAAAGACACCAGCAACTGCTACCGAGAGCGCCCACGTACTACTACACTACCGTATAGTAGCGTGGGCAAGCACAATTTGACGCGAGGCGACGAGGAGGGCAGAAAATGCTGATTCAGAACCCTCTTCTCGCGATATAAAAACAAGGCTCGTACCGTACGTAGTGCTGGGGAGGCGGGGGGGGGGGGACGACTGTTTAACCCCCCCGGATCTGAGCTACGACTGAGGAGGGAACAGGAGAAGGGAGGGTGAAGAAAAATGAGATGGAAAAACAAAAAATTAACAAACGTATCAATCACTCTTTCTCCCTAAAAAGCTCCTTGCACATTTATTTCCGTCCTGAATCAACTGATCCTGATAGTAGGGTAAGGGTTTGACGTAGGCGCTTCCAACCACAAAGTTCAACACAGGAGAGACAGTAAGAAGGCACATCGTATTCCAGAAGAAATATTATCAGATGATAAAACCAGGGGGTCATGTATAAGCAAAACGTTTCGGTGCTTGCTGTCTTGTTTTCCCCCGAAAGGTTAATCATGTTTGCCCCACAGGCAAGTATTATAGCTCACAGAGTAGTATTAGAAGTGGTACGTCTCAACCAACACCATCATGGTGGAAATGAGATGGGCATATATCAACAATCAACCCGTTTCGCATAGCACTCGTCATACCAGGTGCAAGACTCCGTGGTAGACACCGGTAGGAAACGAAGCAGATAGATGCACCAGCTATATACCTATGCTAGCAATAGTACACTACTGATAGAGCTGGGCTATTTTGTAGATGGCTCGGTCGCAAGAACATGGTAACGCCATATTACATCTATAAACCCCTGCTGAAAAGAAAAGAAATTTCCAATCCTTCTCCTTTCCCCACTACGCAACTTCCACGATGAGCGTGGTACACCGCGATAAAGCCACCACATGCTGTATGAAACCCTCCTGGAAAAAAAAACGCAGACACATCCTTCTCCTTTCCTCCAAGCCACAACTTCAACGGTGACCGAGCGTCATACACAGTGATACTGCCGACAGGAAACTCTCAGAGTGTTTCCTGCACTAACTAAATTTTGGACTTTGAGGAAAACCGCTATACTCATGTGTGTGTGCTTGCCCCTTTACAGCCAGTCTGTCAAACCAGCTAGCCAATCAAATCAGCCAAACATGCAACACGCAATACAACAAATATGGTCATTACACACACCACCCCCCCCTCCCCCCTCATCACGTAAAAATGTAAAAAAAAACACTGCTGCTGCCGCAGGCAATCACCCAATGCACTATTAATATCGTCGTAGTAAACACCTGCGCTACAGTCACTATCACTACTACTGCTTCTCCTGCAAGCAAATATAGCCGGAAAAAAAATACAGCACCCCTATAGGGCGCCCAACCCCCCCCCCCCCCCGCCCCCCCCCCCCCCCGCCCCCCCCCCCCCCCGCCCCCCCCCCCCCCCGCCCCCCCCCCCCCCCGCCCCCCCCCCCCCCCGCCCCCCCCCCCCCCCGCCCCCCCCCCCCCCCGCCCCCCCCCCCCCCCGCCCCCCCCCCCCCCCGCCCCCCCCCCCCCCCGCCCCCCCCCCCCCCCGCCCCCCCCCCCCCCCGCCCCCCCCCCCCCCCGCCCCCCCCCCCCCCCGCCCCCCCCCCCCCCCGCCCCCCCCCCCCCCCGCCCCCCCCCCCCCCCGCCCCCCCCCCCCCCCGCCCCCCCCCCCCCCCGCCCCCCCCCCCCCCCGCCCCCCCCCCCCCCCGCCCCCCCCCCCCCCCGCCCCCCCCCCCCCCCGCCCCCCCCCCCCCCCTCCCCCCCTCCCCTCTGCTTTATGCGCACGTCCCCCCCCCTCCACAGTAAGGCTAAAAACGCGATTCTTTTACCGCAACCCCCTAAAAAAACTAAAACCGAAAGATAATGACCCACGTCTGGCACACTAATACACGATCGCTTGCACGAGGGCGGTGACGCGACGACGGACGATGCAAACAGCACGACAACAGGGATAACACGATAATACCGACTGCGTCATATGCCAACGCTCGCCATCGCAATCCTACAGATAATAAGACGCGATCCAACGAGGGCAACGACGAAAGCGATACAAGTCGATTGCGTCCATGCCAACACTCCTCATCGCAGCCCTCCCTCCTGACATATAGATAGGATGCACAACAATCCTAGCCCACACACACGCACAAAAAATGCCACCGATTCCAAACAACATGTACAAACCCCCGTCCGACGTCTAGCACGTTTCTAGCCGAGCGAAAAAGAGCAGGAAAAGGGAACACCTCGCGTGCTTGAGCCCGCCGCGCTGGCAGGATTTTCATTTGCAAAAAACAACCGAAAACGTAACGTAAGTGCCCTATCTAAAAATAATCCGTAAAACAAAGAGCGCGAGGAAGAAAAACCGGACCATTCCTTCAAAACACGATCGTACATGTCAAAAGCACGCATGGATGCACGCACCCGCATGCACGCCCAGCAAACGCATGCTTTTCATTTCACATCTACACCATCCACAAAACATACCGGGCGAGATACGCCTGCAAGGTCAAAAGCACGAACGAACGAAAGCACACAGGCGCGGACTGCTCTGACCCCGTACAAAAATAAATCACACCCGAAAAAAATCGCTCGCGAAATCGTTCGTAAAAATCGTTCGCGAAATCGCTGAGCAACGAAAGAAAAGAACTGCCACCCAAGGAAGATCAGAAAAAGACAGCAACAGATTGCGCGGTCGCGGCTATAACTAGTTTAGTCTAATGGTCAGAGACCTTTGGGAGGCACGCACGGGCACGAATACGAACGACGAAGAAAGCGCTCAGCGAAGGGCGAGACAAAATGCTCTCTCTTTCGTCAACGAAAATAACAGCACGGGTACTATATGTAATCCAACCAAACGATCCATCTTTTTGGCGTGAACGCCCTTAGTGGAAGTCGCAACGAAAAATCGCTAGAAAAAAAATAGCGCGAAAAAAACACACACCAACACAAAAGTGCAAGGACTACGTACAGCACGGCAGTAGCGGTGCTACTCCCCCCCCCCCTCGCACAAACGCACACATGAGCACACATGAGCGCAGCACTACAGCACAGTACGTAGCAGCACAGCAGTAGTGCGTTTGATGGAAATAAAAGTCATCTGCTATGACCACAACGCACAAGTGCAGCACCACAGCGCAGTACGATAGCAACGTAGCAGTAGTGCGTACTATAGAAATAAAAGTCACTCACTACTACTGTCATCCCAACACACAAGTGCAGCACTACAGCAAAGCAGCAGTGCCATCAGCATAGCATACCAGTATATAGGCGCCAGTAGCATAGCAGTAGCGCGTGCGATAGAAAGAAAAGCCTCTCACTACTGTCACCACAACACACAAGAGCACCACTACAGCATAGCAGCAGCAGCAGCAAGCATAGCAGTATTGCCAGCAGCATAGCAGTGCTGCCAGCAGCATAGCAGTATTGCCAGCAAGCATAGCAGTATTACCAGCAGCATAGCAAGCAGTAGTGCGTACGATAGAATCAAAAAGTCACCCTCTTCCGTCACCGGGAAGACAACGCCGCCGACCGAGCGCTCGTTCCAGCCAAGTTATAACTAGCCAACCCCAAGAAAGCGACAGAAGCGCCGGCCAGCTGCCTCGGGGACATCGACTTCTCCTCCCCCATCAAAAACAACCCAGACGCAAACAAAAAGACACGCTTGCTCGCGTTCCCGACCGCGTGCCCGACGGGGGACAGCTCAGACAGGAGGTTGAACGAAGCTAGGTTGTAGCCTACAAAGCAGAGCCCGGCGTTGAAGCCGCTCGCTCGCACCACCGACTCCGCCCCCCACTCCCAACTGCTCGGGAGAAACGGTACGAGCAGCGCCAGCGATCCCAGCGCGGCACCCACGACGCTGCACACCAGCAACCCCAGGGGGGGCGGCGGCGGCGGCGGGTCCGGCCTCTTGAGGAGAACGTTTCTCAGGGCGATCGCGCAGCACGCGCACGCAGTCACCACCGCGGGTATCGCCAGGTCCTGTCCACCCATCACCGGAACCGCGCCTCCGCTACCCCCGGCCCACCGCGGCAGATGAAACGGGACCATCAAGATGCTCAGACCTAGCACGACGATGGCGACGGCAGCCGCGCGGCCCGGCGGCAACGTGGAGCCCAGAAGCCAGCGCGAGAACCCCGCCGCGGCTACCGGCTCGAGGGCCTTCAGGGCATGCGTGGCGGCCACTCCGCCGGTGAGGACGGACCAGCTCGTCAGCACCGCGTTGCTGGAGTGCAGGAGCCCCGCTTGCCACACGCTTCGGCCCACCCGCTTCAGCTGTCGGGGCCCACACTTTCCCGTCCACGCAGGCGCAGGCGCGGAGGAGGGGGAGGTGGGGCGGGGGGAACACGGTAGGGCAGGGGTTTTCTCCCCTCGCTGCCGGTACCGCGCGATGACGTTCATGGAGCAGAGGACCGCGATTCCGACCCACCCCTGTATGGCGAGCAGCGCCATCGGGTTCCGCGTCTCACGCATGTAAGTCTTGCAGCACAAGCTGAACCCCACCGACAGTGAGACCCAGAGGGTGTAGTTCACGCCGAAGAACAGCACGTCCGCCGCCCGCAGCCGCCGCTCCCCGATCAGGGAGCGGCACGGCGGGACCGCTACAGCGGCGGCGGCAGCAGCAGCTGCAGCAGAAGGAACCCCGCCTTCCAGCAAGTCCGACACCTTGTCCACCGGAATGGCCCCCACTGCCACTCCCACCCCTTTGCCTGGCTGCTGCGACGGCGCCTCGACCGCCGGCAGAGAAGACAGAGCCGGCAGCCCGAGCACAGCTATCATGAGCAGCGCCCCAAGCGTCAGGTAAAAGCTCCCGGCCAAGGACCCCTCTCCCCCCACCCCCGGAGAAGGCCCCTCCGCCTCCGTCTTCCCCATGCCCCACGCCTCCCCCCACCGCTCCGACGGAGACCTCTTTCTTAAAGAGCTGTAAGAACGCTTCTGCTTGTCGCTACTTGCTCCGGCGGCTAAAACGGAGCCCTTCCCTTCCCCCCCCTCCTTCCCTCCCGCCTCCGTCGCGGGTACTATCTCTTCCACCGGCCCCACCCCCCGCTGGCCCCGGGGGCCCTTGTGCTCCGCCTTGTCTTGCTTCGAGGAGGGTCTCTTCTCGACGGGGTCCTGACCCCTGAGCATCTCGGACTCCGCCGCTCGCACGTCATCGGCAACCTGTCCTTCCAGGAGCGGCGTGTGGCCAGGCTCCTTCCAGAAGAGGCCGGCGGTTGCATCGTCGACGGACCCCAGCCCGCCGCGCATGTCGAGCCCGAACACGTCCTTGAGCATGTGGAAAGACTGCTCCTGGGTGTGCCGAGCGATGAAGTCGAGCTTCACGAACAGCCGCTCCCTGCGACCGCCCGCGTAGGACGCTCGGATCATGTCCACCCTCTCGCTCAGCGCCTCGCGGGTCAGAGAGGCGTCCACGAGCAAGAACTGGTCCGGGAACCGGAGGACGTCCTTCATGAGGTCCGGCACCTTGTTGCCCTCCCCTGTGGGCCACGCGGCTATGGTCGGCACGCCCGAGTGCAGGCTGATGATGGTCCCGTGCAGGCGGCTCGTGATGACCGCGCGGCAGCCGCACAATCGGCTGGCAAACTTCGCGGGGTCGAGCACAGCCTCCACCGGGGCAGGGTAAGGGTACTCCTCGATCTCCGCCTGGTGCTTCGGGAAGACGTTCAGGAGGACGTCGCCTTCGCGCACGATCTCGGACGAGTACATCCGGTGCAGCACCTGCAGGTCTTCCGTGAGCGCTGAGGGCAGCGCGAAACACAAGGGCTTCTCCGAGGGGTCGCCTGCTCGTTTTCCGGAAGGGCGAAGCAAAAGGGGTGCAATACGGGACGCGGTGCGGTGCGGTGAGGCGGTGAGGCCATGCATATATATAAATTTATACATACGTCGTTGTTTTTGATGCAGGGACACACATGAAAGAAAAAAAAGTTCAGGACGGAGCCATGGCGCTACGTATTTGAAGGTATGTATTAAGCAGTACGGATCAATTAATAGGCACCGGCTACCTGTGCTGGGGTATATACTGGGTAACAGCTACCTTGGTGTCCTGTCCTACGTAGGTACATCATTTTAGGGACCGACTTAACCTGCAATGCATAATAGCTGTAATACCAAATAAATGTACATTTTTAAGTTTGACATTTTGACACTCCCGGCTGAGGGAGGGAGTTTGCTCTTTCGAAAAGTGCTATGGTTGGCGGGTCATGAAAAAACGAAAATAATCAAGCAGGGAGGCAGGCAGGCAGGTAGGCGCACGCAACGGGCAACAACAAATAACTACGAGGTGCTTCGGGTTCGGGCCTTAAGTATGTACATACCAGTTATGTACTCAACAGGTATCATATCAGCAAATACTCAACAGAGGGTATCAAATATCGTATATGTGCATAATATGATATAGCGCACATGATTTTTGTCGAAATGCCAACGATTAGGAGACCGGTGAGTAGCGGCACCCTACCAACAAAAAAAAGAAAGAACAAAAAACACTCTACATACATATTATACATAATATACGAGGAATAAAAACCAGGGTACGAGTACCAGTATGTACGTAATAATAGTACAAGATTCTACGACATGAAATAGCCCGTGATGAACAGAGTTATCAATCGAAACTACTACGAAAACATGAAGGAACAAAAAAACAACAACAGCGTCCGCGGGTCCCTACTGGCTATGGCTAGGGCTATCGTCCTGGAATCCTACGAGTATCTACCTTGGTTTTTCGGTTTGTTTTTTCAGCAACCCGCCTGTAGAGTAATAATAGAACACTCAAATACCAGGGGTATATATGATATTACTATTAATTAATAGGCTTTTTGTGTGCCTTTTCGTGACCACGTGCTTACATGATTCGGCAATGATCTACGAGTACAGGTAATGTGAGATAACCATCATCAAAAACATCAACAACAGCAACAGTATATTCGACTTACATCGGTCTGAAATATGTGCGACACACACACATTGTCAAAGGGCCAAAAAAAGAGGGAGCAACAGCAGCACCAACAACATCACCAGTACGTACGTAGCCTTTACTACAGTACGTCGTAGTCCTCCAGTAGCCTTTACTACAGTACTCCTACGCCAGTATCCTTTACCGTGTTCTTGATCCACAAATCGTACCAGATAAAGTACCAAATATATTACGATTTGTGGGTTAAATAAATTCAAGACCAGTGAAAGAAGGCGTCTCACCAACACCAACAAAAAAACAACAACACCAACAAAAAAAACAACAAACACCACTTATGGGCGGCGAATCTGTGCGCAAGTGGCCAACGTTACGGGTGGCTTATTATGCGTATGGCATGTACCAGTATGCGGTAGACGGGTTGATATACCACTATACACGAAGCAACTACCGGTATAGTGCTGCATCATGTGGCAACACATGCAGACCCGATGAATACACGGCATCGAGCAAAAATGAGTGCAAGATTGATTGAACCAAGGAAAACTGGGGTTTGTGAAGAGGCATTGAATCGTTGGTGTGATTGCAAGAGGGGATGGGGAAAAGGTTCATCAAGCTGGTGAGGGTGCAATTTTGGTTGAACTGGAGAGACAGAGGTTGGGGAGGGTTGAGATAGAAAGGAAGAAGAGCATCTATTACGGGGTGGGCTAATGTAGTAAATAGGGCCTACGGTATACACAAAAACCTATATATTTCCCTATTTTCACTAACAATATTTGGTCCTATTTACTATGGTCCCCAGTCATAGTAGTGGGGGCTCTACTCGTCGTGTGGGTGTGGGTAAGCAGGGGTCTGGAGCTGGGTGGAAGGTCGGCCAGTTGAAATAAGAAGAACCCCCCCCCCCGCCGTAGAAACGAAATGGCCACACGACACCACTTACTCTTGCAAACTGCTTTTATTACCATTCTGCCTGCCTGCCTGCCTTCAAAATTATTTGTTCAATTCTCCAAGCATACTCGTACACAACAACTAATTTGTTCGCGAAAGTTAAAGTTTGGCGCAGTTGCAAGAAGGTGGGTGGACACAAAACCACGCCTTCCGTTCGTGAAAACCACGAACCACCTGGTACCATACCATGGTATATCATATGATACATACTGGCGTACGTACCCTCTCTGAGGCGAAAGGAACACAAAGAAAGACGAAAACGACTACGTACGATGCTGATATTTTTGTATGTACTTAATGATTACATGATCGAGACGAGTATGAATGGTGATTGATGATAACGATTACCTTATCAGACACTTACAAATGATGATTGATGATAACGATTACCTTATCAGACACTACAGCGGCACTGGTACGTGATTGTACACACATGGTAAGAATTATCCGTGAATGGAGCATGGGCGACAGCAGCCCGAGGCGGCCCAAGCTGCTGGAGCAGGGGATGACATGCCAATTCACCACGTACATATATACAAAAAAGTGCGATACCATCGATACAACAAACAAATACAAGGGGTGGGAAGTACAGCAGTACAGCAATACAAGGAGTTGCACACGGCACGCGCGCATCATCTAGTRTTCCAGCACCGTACCGTTGCTCCACGCTCAAGCAGGGTGCAATTATGTGTGTGTGTTTTGCTTGACCAATAAAACATCCCGAAACACCGATCAGCATTTGACCAACGAATGGGTATCTCCGAACAAATGGAAAGCTCTACTGCACGGACCAATTGGCGCGGGCCCTCCCCTGTGGTCGCTATATTTGTGTCCCAATAAAGGTTTTAGGTGCGTACACGGGCATGTACACGGAGGGGGGGGGGGGGGGGGGGGGCACAGCTGGGTAAAGTGCATTCCATAGGGGACTGGTCTTCACGCGCGCGTCAATACTACATTGAACATTGTATTTAGTGCAGGGGGGCGGTCAGGCCAGTCTAGATGTCAAACCGACGAGGCCTCCCATGCTAGGAAGCCTGTATTTCGGGGAGCGTCAAGCGTCAAGGCCAATTTCCCCTAATTATAGTGTAGGGGCCGGTCAGGTCAGTCAAGGGCTTAAACCGCAGTCTCCTATTTACACGGTATATAGTATATACCATATTTGCCGCTTGGTCACCTTCGTTCTGCCGCCAGCACCTGCCGCTGACATCCTTGAAGTAGCCATCGCTTAGCACGGGGTCTCGCACCCTAGCCACCTCCTCCGGTGTGGTCCTCGCGTTGGATAGCGTGCTCAGGAGATCGGAAAAGGCCTTGACCGACTTCTGATCCCGCCCCGACACGTAGTTAGCCCGCCGGATGATGGGCGCGCTCAAGTTCGCTTGCACGCTGCACAAGTCGAGTTGGATCGATTTCATTCAAATCGAGTAAGGCAAGGGGAGGGTATACAGGGGAGAGGGGATAGGAGGGGAGGATACAAGGGGTGGGAAGTACAGCAGTACAGCAATACAAGGAGTTGCACACGGCACGCGCGCATCATCTAGTCTCCAGCACCGTACCGTTGCTCCACGCTCAAGCAGGGTGCAATTATGTGTGTGTGTTTTGCTTGACCAATAAAACATCCCGAAACACCGATCAGCATTTGACCAACGAATGGGTATCTCCGAACAAATGGAAAGCTCTACTGCACGGACCAATTGGCGCGGGCCCTCCCCTGTGGTCGCTATATTTGTGTCCCAATAAAGGTTTTAGGTGCGTACACGGGCATGTACACGGAGGGGGGGGGGGGGGGCGGGCGGGCACAGCTGGGTAAAGTGCATTCCATAGGGGACTGGTCTTTACGCGCGCGTCAATACTACATTGAACATTGTATTTAGTGCAGGGGGGCGGTCAGGCCAGTCTAGATGTCAAACCGACGAGGCCTCCCATGCTAGGAAGCCTGTATTTCGGGGAGCGTCAAGCGTCAAGGCCAATTTCCCCTAATTATAGTGTAGGGGCCGGTCAGGTCAGTCAAGGGCTTAAACCGCAGTCTCCTATTTACACGGTATATAGTATATACCATATTTGCCGCTTGGTCACCTTCGTTCTGCCGCCAGCACCTGCCGCTGACATCCTTGAAGTAGCCATCGCTTAGCACGGGGTCTCGCACCCTAGCCACCTCCTCCGGTGTGGTCCTCGCGTTGGATAGCGTGCTCAGGAGATCGGAAAAGGCCTTGACCGACTTCTGATCCCGCCCCGACACGTAGTTAGCCCGGCGGATGATGGGCGCGCTCAAGAAAGAACAAAAAACACTCTACATACATATTATACATAATATACGAGGAATAAAAACCAGGGTACGAGTACCAGTATGTACGTAATAATAGTACAAGATTCTACGACATGAAATAGCCCGTGATGAACAGAGTTATCAATCGAAACTACTACGAAAACATGAAGGAACAAAAAAACAACAACAGCGTCCGCGGGTCCCTACTGGCTATGGCTAGGGCTATCGTCCTGGAATCCTACGAGTATCTACCTTGGTTTTTCGGTTTGTTTTTTCAGCAACCCGCCTGTAGAGTAATAATAGAACACTCAAATACCAGGGGTATATATGATATTACTATTAATTAATAGGCTTTTTGTGTGCCTTTTCGTGACCACGTGCTTACATGATTCGGCAATGATCTACGAGTACAGGTAATGTGAGATAACCATCATCAAAAACATCAACAACAGCAACAGAATATTCGACTTACATCGGTCTGAAATATGTGCGACACACACATTGTCAAAGGGCCAAAAAAAGAGGGAGCAACAGCAGCACCAACAACATCACCAGTACGTACGTAGCCTTTACTACAGTACGTCGTAGTCCTCCAGTAGCCTTTACTACAGTACTCCTACGCCAGTATCCTTTACCGTGTTCTTGATCCACAAATCGTACCAGATAAAGTACCAAATATATTACGATTTGTGGGTTAAATAAATTCAAGACCAGTGAAAGAAGGCGTCTCACCAACACCAACACCAACAAAAAAAACAACAAACACCACTCATGGGCGCCGAATCTGTGCGCAAGTGGCCAACGTTACGGGTGGCTTATTATGCGTATGGCATGTACCAGTATGCGGTAGACGGGTTGATATACCACTATACACGAAGCAACTACCGGTATAGTGCTGCATCATGTGGCAACACATGCAGACCCGATGAATACACGGCATCGAGCAAAAATGAGTGCAAGATTGATTGAACCCAAGGAAACCTGGGGTTTGTGAAGAGGCATTGAATCGTTGGTGTGATTGCAAGAGGGGATGGGGAAAAGGTTCATCAAGCTGGTGAGGGTGCAATTTTGGTTGAACTGGAGAGACAGAGGCTGGGGAGGGTTGGGATAGAAAGGAAGAAGAGCATCTATTACGGTGTGGGCTAATGTAGTAAATAGGGCCTACGGTATACACAAAAACCTATATATTTCCCTATTTTCACTCGTAACAATATTTGGTCCTATTTACTATGGTCCCCAGTCATATTAGTGGGGGCTCTACTCGTCGTGTGGGTGTGGGTAAGCAGGGGTCTGGAGCTGGGTGGAAGGTCGGCCAGTTGAAATAAGAAGAACCCCCCCCCCGCCGTAGAAACGAAATGGCCACACGACACCACTTACTCTTGCAAACTGCTTTTATTACCATTCTGCCTGCCTGCCTGCCTTCAAAATTATTTGTTCAATTCTCCAAGCATACTCGTACACAACAACTAATTTGTTCGCGAAAGTTAAAGTTTGGCGCAGTTGCAAGAAGGTGGGTGGACACAAAACCACGCCTTCCGTTCGTGAAAACCACGAACCACCTGGTACCATACCATGGTATATCATATGATACATACTGGCGTACGTACCCTCTCTGAGGCGAAAGGAACACAAAGAAAGACGAAAACGACTACGTACGATGCTGATATTTTTGTATGTACTTAATGATTACATGATCGAGACGAGTATGAATGGTGATTGATGATAACGATTACCTTATCAGACACTTACAAATGATGATTGATGATAACGATTACCTTATCAGACACTACAGCGGCACTGGTACGTGATTGTACACACATGGTAAGAATTATCCGTGAATGGAGCATGGGCGACAGCAGCCCGAGGCGGCCCAAGCTGCTGGAGCAGGGGATGACATGCCAATTCACCACGTACATATATACAAAAAAGTGCGATACCATCGATACAACAAACAAATACAAGGGGTGGGAAGTACAGCAGTACAGCAATACAAGGAGTTGCACACGGCACACGCGCATCATCTAGTTTCCAGCACCGTACCGTTGCTCCACGCTCAAGCAGGGTGCAATTATGTGTGTGTGTTTTGCTTGACCAATAAAACATCCCGAAACACCGATCAGCATTTGACCAACGAATGGGTATCTCCGAACAAATGGAAAGCTCTACTGCACGGACCAATTGGCGCGGGCCCTCCCCTGTGGTCGCTATATTTGTGTCCCAATAAAGGTTTTAGGTGCGTACACGGGCATGTACACGGAGGGGGGGGGGGGGGGGGGGGGCACAGCTGGGTAAAGTGCATTCCATAGGGGACTGGTCTTCACGCGCGCGTCAATACTACATTGAACATTGTATTTAGTGCAGGGGGGCGGTCAGGCCAGTCTAGATGTCAAACCGACGAGGCCTCCCATGCTAGGAAGCCTGTATTTCGGGGAGCGTCAAGCGTCAAGGCCAATTTCCCCTAATTATAGTGTAGGGGCCGGTCAGGTCAGTCAAGGGCTTAAACCGCAGTCTCCTATTTACACGGTATATAGTATATACCATATTTGCCGCTTGGTCACCTTCGTTCTGCCGCCAGCACCTGCCGCTGACATCCTTGAAGTAGCCATCGCTTAGCACGGGGTCTCGCACCCTAGCCACCTCCTCCGGTGTGGTCCTCGCGTTGGATAGCGTGCTCAGGAGATCGGAAAAGGCCTTGACCGACTTCTGATCCCGCCCCGACACGTAGTTAGCCCGGCGGATGATGGGCGCGCTCAAGTTCGCTTGCACGCTGCACAAGTCGAGTTGGATCGATTTCATTCAAATCGAGTAAGGCAAGGGGAGGGTATACAGGGGAGAGGGGATAGGAGGGGAGGGGTGAGGGGGGAGACGGAGAGCGAACTCATTCATTGCATGTCTTGAGTCATTTGACCATTGACCACACATCCTTTTTTTCGAGACGGAGCACCGTTCTTACTCCAAATAGAGACACCTCGGAGAGGGGAGGGAGGGAGGGAGGGCGGCGTGAATGTGTTGACAACATTAGCGTTCAGAATTTGGCGCAACTGGGGTGAGGTGCGTTCGTCGAGTCTGTTCGATTCGGATCGAGCATCGCGAGGGGAGGGGGGGGGAGGTGGCGGGATTTCGACAACAATATCCGGGAATTGGCGCAACTTAGCCGCTGTTCCGCGCGGCATACTGAAATCCGTCCAGCACATAGCGCCCTCTTCGGTACGATGCCCACATGCAAGCCCGGGGATAGTTTGCATTCACTCAGTGGTCATTGTTAATCTGTCGGCGCACGCATGTCCTTCCACTGCCCATCAATACCAAGCCCTTGGGCTCGCTTCAACAAGCGGGCGTCAATTTTTAGCCGTTATTTAATATATTTTCTCATCCCATTTATTATATTTGCCCTTCTTTTCTCTCTCCTTCCTATTAATAGCCGTAACTCAGATCCGGGGTCACAAAGTAGGCTCCTCTCCCTCCGCCCCCACTACGGTTCGTGCCTTTGCATTTTCATCGCGAGATGACTTCAGCCCTTTCTTCCCTCGTCGACTCACTCGCATCGAATTGCGCCTACCCACGCTACTATATACGAGTAGGCGCTCTCGGCAGGTGATTCCGTTTCTTATTTTTGTTTGCAAATCAACTCAAAAGTCCGACCCACGTTAGACCCGAACCCCTGAAACCAACTTAGTACGCAACACTCAAGGGTAGACCATCTGGGCGACCGATTTTAATGGACATAAACATATCGAATAATCGAATAATGCTATCCTCGTTGTTTACGTATCATAGCAATACGCATCATAGAACTTTCTACTGTAGTCCTTCGAATAAGTTTTCGCGTGGCGCTAAAAACGTACATTTCGTACTCTTTCAATCTATTTTCAGTTTCATATATATTAATATTCCGATCAAGGTTTTGCTGTTTCAATTTATAATCCTTCGAACACGCAAGGACCTCAGGCAAAGATGTCGGGAGACATGTCAAGCAAGGCGAAACATGCGCTGTCAAGTGTCAAGGGTGTAGGGACGAAGTGTTCCAGACTACGAGCTGGTCCAGCCGAAAAATTGATTTTCGTTCTATTATCGTTTCCGCAAGCGTTTGGAAATACTAGGACTCCAAATTTTACAGCAGTGTTCCCAGGCCTGCAGCGCATATGCAGACGTCAGAAATTTTCGAATCCGAGTTGTTTTCGTCGAGAAACATCATGTCGAGCAAATCCCGACACTTACGGGGGTGTCTCGATACTAAATTCGGTACGAAAGTCCGAAACCGTTGGACAGCGGATGAGGCTGATTCTTGGTGTGAACATTCCTTGAGGCATGACAAGACGGTCGATATCCTCACCATCCCCTATTTCATTGTATATAAGGAGATATGACGTGTCTAGTATCCGCAATACAAATTCAAGATGTTATGATGTTTGACACGAAAAATGGATTTCCCAGCCCAATTTTTCGTTTTTTTCG